>NQMI01000045.1:248720-308181 GCA_002270565.1 Stenocarpella maydis
GGGTAACTCTCGTTTTTCCGAGACAGAGGTAGAAAGCCCCTGCCAGGGCCCTGAGAGCTCTTCACTCAAGTACCTAGGTATTACAGCTTATTAAGCTGTATAGGTGTGGAGGCGATTCACCCCCACACTACCTAAGTACCCAGAGGAAGGGCTTCCACAAGGGCCCTTGGACAATATTGATCTTAGAAAAGTAGCCGACAAACTGCTGTCTCGGAAGAACGAGAGTGAGCCCCCCCCTGGTAAAATTACCCCTGTACCGCACAGACCACTATAAAATGCTCGTCTTCACGCGCGCGCCCACGCAGCGCGAATAAGGCTTCTTCTTCCTCACATCCTCAAAATGGCCAGCCCTCCTCCTAAGCGCGCCCGCGTAGCATTTTCGCGCTCTCTTCGTACTTGGTGTATTCCTTGTATTTCACGCCTCTCTCGCGACCACTCTCACCGCTGCTGTGACCAGAAAGGGGCTGGAGGACGCTGTTCTGCTTGTGCACGTGGCAACCGCAAGTGCAGACCTCTTCCTTTTGCTGCTCTCGAGCCTCTCCAGGAAGCTATTCGCCTCTGTGAAGGAGGAAAGAAAGAGGAAGCTACAGAAGCAATCAAAGCCATACAACGACTACTCCGCCAACCTTTAAACCCAGCTCCAGAGGTCTCAACAGGAGGGGATGAATACCTAGCACTTATTAGGCGTGCTGTGAGTGCGTTTGAGCGGATAGCTAATGCTGTGGAGATACTTGCTGAGGGAGAGGATGAGGAATTTGAGGAGGACGAAGGAGCGGTGTAGGCGCTGCGTGGGCGCGCGCACGTGAATAGGGCATTCTATAGTGGTCTGTGCGGTACAGGGGTAATTTTCCCGGGGGGGGGCCGCATCTCGTTCTTCCCAGACAGCAGCCTCGTTCCACTCAAATGCTGGATTTCAGCCGCTCGGTCAAATGCCGAACTATTGACCACACCCTGCTAGTGTCGAGGGCAGTACTCATGCGATAGGTTCAAGCGAGGATGGGCGGTCACATGGTGATCTGCCGTCACATTGACGCCAACAGTGACAACTGCAATTTCTGCAAGGGAACCAACAGCTACCCAGGTGGAACCTGGACAGTGCCGTAGCGGGGGGTGAATCTAACATCTGCAGCGGTAGCCCTGCAGGCTTTCAAGTGCGAGATCTGAATGCCAGCCCGATCTAGGCAAGAGTGTTATATTTGTCCCAGGCATTTCGGTGCCAACCATCTCCTCCCATGTACTTCCATGCATTGATATGGCTTTAAACTGATTGTCGGAAGGTTTTCCTTGTTCTTTTGAGGGAGTGGTCCAACGGGATATCGAAATAAGGGAAACTTCAAGTATATAACCCAGGCCCTTGCCCTCGGTCCAGGCACGATAAAGTGGTGAAGTTTATAAGCAGTATCTTGTCATACCACAGCCCTCCGTGTCTTCAGTGAACGAACAATTGACCAGTTCGATCTGCTATCTTGCTCCTCTCCTGATCTTCCAGCATGCCGTCTATCTTAGTTTTCTTTTGTCTTGGCCTGGGAGCCCCCTACATTTTCTTTTGGCTTGCTTTACGGCTCACGCATAATAACAACGAGCCGCCTCTGGTGGATTATTGTATACCGTTCCTCGGCCCCATACTTGGGATTCTCACCAAAAGATGGAGGTACTTCCTCTCTCTAGGGTAAATTTTCTATTTCTTCCCCTCCAATGAACACAAGGCATGCGTAAAAAAGGGAATGCCTGGTGAGCGATATCACTTGGAAAGACCTGTTAGGGGTTGTTCTCGGCCTTCGTGTTTCGTTATACTCCTCATACTACCCTCCCCTTCTCCGCCATCTCCTGCCTTGTGTTAGAAAAGCAGGGCAATTCTAGAGACCAACCTATGAGGCTTAGATCAGGAGCCAAGTAGCAATGCTAACCTGTGGAACACAAGGGATCAATATGGAGCAGCAATATGCACGATTCGCCTGCCTTGGTGCCGGGCTTACGTTGTGAGAGATAGTTCTCTCATCCATGCTGTCGAGCGCCAAGCCCGCACTATTTCGTTTGCTCCCATAGAGGCGAGCGCTACGGCCGGGTTTCTAGGAACGACCGACATCACCAACGAAATCATGTGCCGCGATCCAACAGGCGACCAGGGTCACTTCCACACATTCCACCAGGCAATCCGTCCAGCACTCTCGCTGGGCCCTGCGATCGATGCCGTTCTCCAAAAGACTTTTGAGATGATGGACTCGTCATTGCGCCGTACCACCGGACGGACGAACGAGCATGTTCATCTGTTTCAATGGATACGCCACGAGGTTATCCTGGCCGTGACCACGGGCGAGTACGGACCAGCTAACCCCTTCCTGGACTTGGAGGTTGAAAAGCGGTGGTAGTAAGTGACAAGCGCAAATTTAGCCAATAAATTGCCACCACTAACTCTGATCCGTGCAGCGAGTTTCTGCATGGTGTCCCATTCCTTGCAAGCGGCTTCTTCCCAAGTCTTTTTGCCAGGAAGAGCCTGGAAGCCCGAGAATCACTTGCCTCGAGGTTTGAACAATATTTCATTGAGAATCATCACCTACAAGGGGGCTCGGCGGTCCTGCTCAGTCGCCAAGCTCACGGGGTTGCCACAGGGCTTCCTGCCTGTGATAGGGCGAGAGGAGAAATCGGCTCAGCCATGGCCTTGTTAAACAACATTGTACCAAGCATATGTTGGCTGGTCTACCACATCTTCTCGGAGCCCACAATGCTTGAAAAATGCCGGGATCAGCTGTCTCGGGCTGTTATAGTGGAGGCAGATGGTACCTTCACGTTAGATCTTGGCCGAGTGAAAACGTGTTGCCCAGTCTTGGTGTCGACACTGAACGAGGTCTACCGCTACTACGGAGTGGCCACCGTCCTGGTGCGCCAGGTCGTAGAAGATCACATGCTCAACGACTCCTATTTCCTGAAGAAGGGAAGCCTTGTCCTCATGCCCACATCTGCGCAACATTACTCTGAGGCTGTATGGGGATGTGAGGTGAGTACACACGCAAACTCGACACCTAATTTGCATCAACACTGACGATGTCACCAAACTTTAACCCGAGCAGGCGAAAGAATTCCAACATGAACGCTTTACTGGTGGAAAGGGCTGCTCCGACCCCAGCAAGCGACACCATACAGCTGGGCTGCGTGTGTTTGGAGGTGGGGCGCTCCTTTGTCCTGGGCGCCACTTCGCCAACGAAGTTATCCTCAGCTTTACAGCTATGTTCATATTGCGACAGGATTTGCGCCTAATTGAACGAGTTCCTTCTGTTGCAGGAAACCACTGGGAAGATTTGAAAGCAGAGAACTCGTTCGGGATGAGTGTCGCTAGGGTTCTTCTCAATCCGGAGAAGGATTTGCGAGTCGAGATGGTTCCGTCAAGGAAGTTTTCTGGAGCCTGTGGTGCTCGTTGGCGATTAAAAATATAGGAATAAAGAAATGACGAGCTTTCTTTTATCTTCTAATAGAAGCCGTTATCTTTAAAGCGGGCGTATATCTGCGGGCACTATAATTTACATCATCTAGGCTATCTAGCTATTACAAATTAAAAAGAAGATATATACTTGAAATTCAAGTTCATACTATTTAATATAATATTTATCATTAAATTATATTACGACAATAATCAGTAGTATACGTCTAGTTTTCTCCACTAACTAGACAACCTTAATTGTCCGAAATTCCACGCCCTCCATCTTTGCCCCTTCACCAAACATGAAGCCATGGCAATAAGCCTCGCCCACCAATTCCCACCCTCCCTTGGTCCTCTCCGATGGCTTAAATACATATGGCACATCCGCCCCGGCTACCAGCATAATGACGTCCCCTTCTACCACTGTCCATGGGCCAGTTCCCAGGTAACCCTTGCCAGTAGAGAACATTCTCCGGTGGGAATAAAATTTGTCAAACGCGTCTTGAAAGAGAGGCGACTTGCCGTTCCATGCTTTCTGCTCGAGCTCGGCATCTACCCTATTCATACCCTTGAATCGCTCGTGCCTCCGTCTGATTTCTTCCCGAAACCCGAAGGTCGGGGAGTCGAATGAGGCCAGGAAGTTCCGAATGGCCCGGATCTTGTAGCGGTCCAGCTTCTTCATCTCCTTGTCACGGAGCAGCTCCCTGAGACCGAGGCGGCGTCTGTCGTCAGGCTCAAGACCCGGATCCAGGTCAGGGTCATCCTGCTCGCTCAAAATGCCATCGCGCATCTTCATTTCCGAGAGCACGTGTGCGTCCCCGGCGAAGATGGCAAACCATTTCACGAAGTGCCTGTCAGTAAGTTCGACTTCGGCCGCGGTTTCGTCAATTTCCTCGTCGAAGCCCGCCGGCTCCCTGCCATGTGTCGCACCGGCGACGAGCGTTCTCCAGAGCACCGACACTATGGGTTCCCCGGTAGGCAGATATATCCCATCAGAGTGGCGCGGCAGCTGGGGCAAGAGCCGCAGGAACCGCCAGACGGGCCTGACGAGCCGGGCCGGGAGGCAGTCGCCTGTGAATGAAACGGTGTCCAGGACAGCAGCCTTGAGCTCCAACACCCTCCCCTTGTTGCCGGTGATGGAGAAAGCGGGCTCGGAAGGCCCGGAGGCGGAGAATTCGACCGCAGACAAGTTCCGCAGGGGCACTGGTCTTGCCGGGGCACTGAGATCCGGGACCCACGAGGGCAAGTCCGTCACGAATCCCGACTCGGGCCTGAACTGGTCAATGTACTTTGACTGGAAGGCGTACCCAAGCTCGCAGCCGTGCCGGATCTGGCCGACCAGCGAAAGCAGGGAGAGCCCCGTATTCTTGCTCCGCAGCAATGCCGCGGCGGATTCGCAGAAGACGTCCGGGGCCGACTTCTGGTAGTCGGCAGCCAGGCCCGCCGCGTCGCCCGGGTCACACAGCGAGAGCACGCCGAATAGGTTGTCGCGCC
The DNA here is from genome assembly GCA_002270565.1 of Stenocarpella maydis. Lineage (NCBI taxonomy): Eukaryota > Fungi > Ascomycota > Sordariomycetes > Diaporthales > Diaporthaceae > Stenocarpella > Stenocarpella maydis. Next base: position 253,630 of record NQMI01000045.1, read on the forward strand.
CGTCCGTCGCACGCCTGTTCCGCGCCTCTGTCAAGGCGTCCTCGAGTGTCCGGGCGCCCCCGCTGCGCAACAGCTGGCGCGTGGTACGGACGAAGTTGAGGCCGGCCAGGCGGCTGTTCAGTCTCGTGAGCGTGCGGTCCAGGCTCGCTACCGGCTTGTCGTTCTTTGCGAAACTCTCATTTAGCAGCTCCTCAAACGGCACCTCCTGCGGCCCCAGCAGGTACACCGTCTCGCGGGCCAGCGCTGCCTCCTGCAGCGTCCAGACGCGCGCGAACCAGCTCCGCGACATGACCCAGTTCAGAGCCTCGCACACCATCAGGGAGGCACCCATGCTGGATACGACGGCCCAGCTGGACGATACGTCGTGCGGCAGGAGCCCCTGGCCTATAAAAGGGCGCACCTTTCGAAGCGCGATCTCGGTGGCATACGAGGACTTGCCTAGCCAGACAACCACGCGCGAGGCGGCACGGAAGATGTCGCCCATCATGTTGACCTGTGTGCTTTTCTCCGTGTCATCGCTCTGGTTGATGCAGATGGCATCTATCCATATCGGCGCCGACGTCCAGCCGAGCTCCTGGAGCTGGCAGAGCGCATTGTGTAGGTTCTGGAACACGTCGAGTGTCGCACCGTTGCAAATTATTGCCCTCAGAGAGGCGCTGGTGCGGGGCCCAGAGAAATCGCTCTCGATGGCCCACGTGTATGAGAGGGCCTCGTAGGACGGGTCAGTCGATAGGTCGACCTCGATCAGGTTGCAATGAATGAGGTAGTCGTCAGTTTTTGGTAAGAGCTTCACCAGACGTATCGAGGTTGGCTTTTCCAGAGCTGAATACCTGTAATTTGGAGTGCGTCGCTTCTAGCTGTGGCGTTAGGCGTTGTATCCTTCAGTGTCCAGCTGTTAGAGCGTCACGGAAGACATACAGCTAAAGCGCCCGCCACATGTCTCGCGAGTGACATTCTTTCTTGTTCTGATAGGACTAAGACTCGCTGGTATCGGATCACCTACCAAGCAAAGTCACAGTGTTCTTTGATAAAAGTGCACGACGGCAATGCAATATACCTAGGTATATATAGGTGCCTAAAGAGAACCCCTGCTGAGCAGCTAAGATAGGGTCGCAGTGGCACTTGAGTATTCCCAAGAATAGATTTGCAGGATGCGATATCTCTTGGCGCCCAACATCACTATACGGATACTAGCTGCTTGAGGACATATTGTGACAGGGGCTTTTCGAGCAACGCTGAAGTGGCCCGCAAAAAGCGGCTTGGAAATCCTGCCAATGAGCCGGCCAACGAGCACAAAACAGAAGGCGGCCCCGCAGCTATGCTTTGCTTTCGGGGACCAGGCAGCCAGAACTATACTTAGGGTTTTGGGGTTTTTTTTGGGGGTTTTTTTTTTTTGCTTGACTGGAACTGGTATGACTTCAGGAGTCCGATGGTTTGCAGGACCTCCTAACAGCTTGAATTCTTCAAGCCATTCTTTCAGCCAAAGACACTTCAAACCAAGGAATATCACTGCTGACGGTAAATTGTGAACGTGTAACCTGTGATTTCACTGGACCAACGATTACAAAGGAATTCTTGGAATTCGCCGCGTTGTCTACTTCTGGGAAGAAAGGCTTGGTCATCTTCAAGAGAAGTGCTGATGATCAGCATTCATAGCCAATGATGCTTGCATTTTTTGTCTCGTCCTTGACGGTGTGTTACCACAGAGCGGGGTTGATGAGCAGAGTCATCAGGCACAAAGTCTTGGAGGTTTCAGGCGCTCCGAGAGCCTCATGTCGCTGACGTCGCCATCGCAATAAATGAGAGCCCACCCGGAGCTGAGATCCGCAAGATGGCTGCCTATCCACTATCAATACATAATGCGCTTGTCATGGAACACTTGAGCACACGTCCCAGCGTTTAAAATCCTTGACACTACAACCCGCACCAGTGTAGCATGTCGGACGATGATGACCAGTCGCTGTCCAGCATCGAGCTGCGAAGCCTCCGTCGAGCCCCGACAATCGAATCGGGTAGACAGCCTGAAGCCGTACGAAATCAGCCAAGGCACCACCGTGTTCTGCTCAGAAATCTAGAATCCCCCGTAGGTTGGACCGAAAGAGACCAGGACCCGATTCAGAAACTATTTGCGACTTCAATTTCCGGGATCAAGAATGCCCAGTCAACTCATCACGCACCAGACCTGTCACGCTTGCGGCGTCTGAGCAGAGAATATGGTAGATTAAAGGAGCACCCGGGCGCAATGTGTCACCGGTTGTTCTCGTATTGGAATTTGGCCACGAGTGCACAGGACGCAGTTACAACGAGTAAGTACCCCGCCGTTTCGAGTAGATGCTAATTCTAATGAACTTGTAGGTGAACAATTCTGCGCGCTATTGGAAGAAAAACAAAGCTTCTCGGCTTGGATGTGCGGTGTTGCATCCATGCTCGACGTGAAAACGCGAAAGGGCCTTCAAATTATGTACGTGCTCTATATGAGGGATCTGAGTGTGGAATCCTCAGGGTTTTATATCATCAACTAACACCGCGTGATAGAGCTCTCGCCGAAGAGCCAGGAGCTGAAGACCTGCCATCATTTTTCTCTTCCAGGAACTTCACCCAGGCGACTATCAGGGGCAACCTCCAGACCATATATAGCCAGCCCGTATGGATCCTACTCTTCGTTGTATCAGTCTTTTGGCAAATTGATCTGCAGTACTGGGCATCTGAATCTGATTACCAAGCTGCGGACGAGCTTGCTCACCCCATACCGCCAGTGCCCCCCTCCCTTCGCTCAGCTCACAACGTTATCCCGGGCCCATCGCGAGGTATCCGTTGTGACCCAAAATCTCAAGGGCAGGGTAATTTGGACCCAAATCGCGGCTATAACGAAATTTTCCTCTGTTGGCTTCAGTCGGTGAGCAGCTTCCAGAGAGATCTCAACGTGTACATCTGGGAGCCTCACAAAAGGTTTCCCGTCACTGAACATGCCAAGATCGTCCTCTGTCCGCCACAAAATAAAGACGATGCTTTGCGTGTTCTCATATCCTTGCGTTCTTGCAGGCTACAGGCAGCCTACACTGACAAGCAAAACGCTTATACAGCCCAAGAGGGTGTCCCCGCACTAGAGGAAATAGATTCAAAACAGTGGTCCGGTGCCCTTCTTTCAATACTCTGTGTGTTGGAGGTCCTCATCTCCGACACGGACCAGTTCATACGAGCATACTACAGAGAGTTAGCTCAAATGGTAAGGGTTAACCTTGGGTGCTGTGGAACTCCTTATTTCCCATGGAAATGGTCTAACAAGTGCGTGCAGAGGGTTGTCTCGCGTCGAAATCCTACAATCAGCAAGTTAAGATTCATGATGCACATGGAGGACAGCAGAAAAGCCGCAAATGACGGAGTAAAGCATGCCACTAGCGTCCTGGGGAACGTGGCCGCATGGGCTGAGCAGAGTATACAAGCAAGATCCGAAGCAAGGGCCGCCTTTCTCCACGCTGAAAAGTTGGCAGCAGTACGCGAGGATCTTAGTTTCTGTGACCGAGAGCTTGAGAAGCTTCGACTTTACACTGAAGCCGATCAAGAGACATTGCGACGACACTTCTAGCTGTCTCAAGACATGACGTCGTTTAGACTGACAATACTGGCAGCCATTTTTCTGCCACTATCTTTCACGACTAGCTTGTTCGGCATGAATATGAGAATCATAGAGGAAGGCCCTTCGAGGTTTTCTGAGACGACGAATACCACTCTTGATAGGATCACGGACGAGAATTTTCGCAGCAGCGCTAGGGCTCTTGTCTCGATCATTGCCAGCTCCGGAAACGTAAATTACGACTGGACAGTCTTCGCCGGTACGGCTATTGGACTCCTGGTCATCCTCCCGCTTACTCTTGCAGTCGGAACTATCATGCGTGTCATGGTGGTATCAGTGGTAAGGTATATAAAGTATTGGCGGGCACTGACATTGCTAGGAGGGGGCCTTTTCTTATTAGCTTTCATGATGGCCAGCATTGGCGCCGTGCTCTGGGTGGGGGACATACCTTACGTTGTTTGCAATGGGTTGCTGCTTCTGGTGTTCATGTTTATGGTGTACCGGAGTTGGAGTGAAGGAAAGGAGCGTCTATTTTGGACCACACAGCTCGTCATCACAGCGGTTTTCTTCTCTGTCGCGACGTTCGCAATTGGATGGGGTTACTACTACTTGATGATTATTCCTTGGGTGTGGCTGGGCATTTTCAACTCCTGGGTAAGGCGACGGTGGTGGAATTCTCTATTTGCAAGGTCCTGAGAAGATTTATTTGCGACGTGGTAAAAAGGGGCAAGTACTTCGTTAGCAGCACAGAGTGCCATGGAAATCTGGAATATCACACAAGGCTCTGAGAATGGTACAGCACATAATTATCTCAATTTCAAAAGTGCATCAGTTCATCAGGTTGACAACGATCTGTCATAAGCATTGTTTATTTAATCTTTAGGCTAGGCTTATTTGAATTGTCGCTCAATTGTTGGACAGGGTTTCTCGACCACATCCCCAAACCTTCTGTATCAATGCTAAAGTGAAATCTTGTTTGGGACTCTTTTGACAGAATGATTCGCTGGGCTTGACAGGGAATCCACTCAACCCTCAGTGCTCCCAGTCCCCTTGGGACCCCGCCCGGGAGGGGTGGGGAGCAATTTATATCAGCTCCGAGGAGGGCGGCTCTGTCAGCGGACCTTTTCCCATCGCCACGGGCACCTTTTCACTGGCACCAATCACAGGCGCTGCTCTCACCATCACTTCATCCCTGAAACCCAACCTCCGACTGCCAATGATTGTAACCCTCATAGTCTTGGAGCCGGTATATTACCGTGGGACTTGATAGTCTGGTTCCATTGTCCAGTATCTCGCACTTGAGCATCGACGCGCATGGCGCCAGAAACGCAATTTCATACCCCGAACCGACGTGGCAAGCTCCCGCCAGACGCGGACCTAGATGTGCCTCTGCTGCAGCGGACAGGGACGGCTCTTTGCCCAGAAGGCTGGGTTCGGTAAACACCACCCGGGAAAGGGCCAATCAGCCGTTGACCGCCGCGGCAACGAAGCTGGCTCGTCACTGGCGTTTTGAACCTGCACCTCGGCAAGCAGACTCTCGGTTCCTGATCGGCGACAATCTTACTTGTAGATCTGTAGCGGTCGACGAATGCGGATGTATAGGAAGTGGCGCCAGGTGAATACCTACCTGTGCGAAGTACAGAAGTAGCACTTGAGCACTTGAGGTATTTGGGTGGTAGTAAGTAGATATATGCTCCAGAATGCAGCGGTCCCCACCAGTCGCCATATCAGCAAGAAATAACTTGCTTTTCGATCCAGGTGACTGGAAAAAGGGCCGATATTTATTTAACTACGCTATTCTGGTAGAATTTGTACGGAGGAACCAGAGCGCTTGTGATAGAAGTCCGCCCAATCTTTAACCCACAAACGCCAGAAGTCACGCACCGAGTCCGGCTGTTTCGCGGGTATCGTGGCTTGCGGTTCACCAAGAAATGGCCATGCTTGCAGGCGGGGTTACTGGGAGCGACGTCCTGCAGAAATCTGTTGGGTCCTCGTCGACTACATGAAGGCAAGGGCACACAGGTCAGCCGGCCGCCATCCCAAAGCTCCCAAGGGGGGGGGGGGGGCGGGAAAGGGACACATCATTCACTGACAATATCCATATTGTATCCCCGATCACTTGAGCAGGATAAGGACATGCAATGTTCACGACAAACCCCAAGGCCGACCCATGTGGTCTCGCTGGAGAGTTTCACTTGCGCCTATCCCGTCATCTCAGACATACTGCGAGAGTAAAGTCGGTATGAATCCTGGGAGTGCCACGGATGTCATTCCTATCAGACACAGGCCCATCATCCAAACGTGACTGACGTTGTGCTCCGTTGTGCCGACCCGTACGAGAGACCAGAACTGGAATAATCGTCCCAGAATTATCTTTACGCCCCCAAGGGGAAAGTAAGCTTACCACACTTGGCCCACAATGCCTCCTAATAAGAATTTCAAGGTACGCCTTATGACTATGTGGAGTCAAGCTTTCGGCCTGTGGTGGTCCGAATGCAGCCAAGCTTTGGTCCTGGGCTGTGCAACGGGCGGGCACATGGCATATTGACATCCGCCCATGGAGATCTGTGGTCAATATTCACAATGCCATCCTAATTCCAATCTGGTACACATCCTTGGGCCCAGGACCTAATTGCAACGCTCAGGACATTTTGTGGCCGTTGCTTCCTGTCTCGGTGGCCGATTAAGCGTGCGAGAAGATGCCGGAGGGCTTAGTTGCTCCCCAGGCACAGCAACTGCACGTTCCATAAAAGAAGCAACAAGTCCAATCTCAGATCTAAGCCGGCAAGTGTTGGATGGGTCACGTATTGCAATACGAGTGGGGTGTTGTTCTTGTATTTCTCTCTGTCTTTCGAGTAGTGGGTGCAGTGGGCGTAGCCCGCCAGCTATCTCGGGTCTATATAGTGGGTGGTAGTTGCTTAGTAAGCAACTACGCCCTCTGGCTACAGTACGGTGGCTGTAGCGATAGCCCACCAATGTGCTGTTGCACACTACTATTGCCACAGCAAGAATATATACATCCCATACACCACATACGCACGTCACCGAAGATCATAAAAAGCAGTACCCATCATGTCGTCAGTCTTCAAGCAATCACTCAATGTACGCAATTACTACACAGAAAGACCGACGGCCCTCAACAAGATGTGAAATGAAAGAGCGCGATACCAAAAGACATTTATCCGGAATCAGGAATAAAATTACCACCGCTCGTATCAGAACGGCACCCTAGAATCCCAAGTGAACAGAGGAGCTTGGAGACTCCTCGCCNCGGGAAAGGAGTCACTCACAGCCACTGAGGGGCATTCCGCCCTCGTCTGGCGGCTCGCCCTGGGAGTCCCATGCATCATAAAAGATGTCCATGCCATCACGTCTCCCGTGGAGTGCGACAGGATCAAACTCCGGAAGTGCGAGCACCCAATCCGTCATCCTGCGGAAGCTAGACTGCTCCTGCCTCCAAGGCAAGCTGGTGAGGAACTCGATCTCACCCAAGACATAGCGCGTCGGCCTCGCCGTCATTTCAATCCACCAGTTTTCTCTGTTGGCCTGGTTGACGGCGCATGGCATCTGGGACCAATCCCGGGCCTCGATGTCAAGAGGCCACGTGGGCTGTGAGGCCTGGAGTGTGTCCCCGTAGGCCCTGAAGCGGTCAGCGAGGTGCTCGGATTCGACGATCTCGTGCGGCGCCCGCAGGGCCCTGTTGACCTGGATCTCGCTCGCCATATGGTCCCAGGTTGCGAAGCGGTAACAGCGCAAGCACTTCGCGTAGGGGTTGGCCGACGTTTGTGGGCGCGGGGGAGCGTAGTCAGCCTCCAAGACTGCCCTGAAATCGATGGCGCCTACGAGTGAACAGTGCTCGCATCTCCAAGACCAGAGAAAGCTGTAGCCTGTCCAGTTTGTCGAAGACCTTGCGAATGAGATGTGCGGTATGGGGATGGGGATATCGTCGGACCACGTAATATATGGGACGTCCATCGAGCAGACAGTAATCAAGATAATGGAGTAATTGGCATCATGATGGAGCACGAATCTGGAGGAACCTGGACAAACTCGTCTGCCATCCTCGCCGCGGTCGACCTCGTTCCTTCGGCAAGCAGCAGTCGTTGCTTCCCCATGTCTGGCTTCAGATCCAGCACCCAGCAGCACCACCCAGGTTACTACTGAAGAAAGTACCAACAGCGACCCAAATAGTATCTGAGCAAGTGCGTTGTCAATATTCACGCGTAATCACGGTGATGTATTCCAGAGGTTTTCAAGCGCGGGGCAGTCACCCTACTTTGGTGCAGGGCCACACTCGGCGAAGATGACCCGGGCAATTCCACTAGCAAGAAAGTAAGGAACATTGAAGCAACTCAGAAAGTCGTGAGCGAGCAGACTCGCAGCGAAGGAGAGACCCGGTGTTTCTTGGCAGTCCCACGAGGATCGGACCAAACGCTTCCAGTCTCCTGTCCCAGGATAACGATGAACCGAGAGAAGGAGACTCACCACCGAGATATTAGACCTCACGCATTGTGGACTGGGCACGAATCAGTCCAATATCCACATCCGAGCGTCTAACTGAGACCTTGGCTTCTGCCAAGAGCTTTTGTTTGGGCACCGTCAACGGGAGTTGAAAGAAGCATAAATTAAAGTTTGCAGCCGAGGAGACACCCCGGGCACGTTTCATGGCAGTGGAACCGCCCATGACAGGTATTCCCACTGCTTAACCGAGTCAGTCTCGATATTTTGTACTAACGTGTGTATTAGGTGTTTAATTACGCTGCATTAATAACAATTACTACATTCAAGTTCCTCCCAGCAGTATTGTAGATTACGCCACGAACTTTCGAGCTACCCTTCTCTCGCGCGGTGTCTCGGTGTCGGCGCTACCGGAACTATCACGCTTGATGAATGGTGTGCCAAAGAAGCCTGGCGGAGGTCCAGTTGGTGGCGGCGCCTCAAATCCCGGGGGCCCTTCAAATCCCGGGGGACCTTCGAAGCCCGGAGGACCCTCGAATCCTGGGAGAGGTCCAGCCGGGAGCGGCGTCCCAAAGCCGGGGGAGCCCCAAAACCCGGTGGAGGGTCTTGCTGAGTCGGCGGAGGAGGCGGCGGCGGAGCGGTTGCTGGTGGTGGACCAAACCCTCCTCCTCCCGTGCCGAATCCTCCTCCCCCTCCGCTCAGACCTTCCATGTTGAGCCGAATAACGTCGAATTGCTGGTCTTGCACCCACGTCAGGCTTGTGGTCGACGGATCCCCCTTGACATGGCATTCCGAATTGACCTTGTCAAAGACGGCGTTGGTGCACGCTGCCGTCTGGGAACATAGCTCCGCACACGAGTCGGTGCTCGCGGCGCCCGTGATGGAGGCGCTGCTGCCTCGGAAGTCGGTATCCTCGCAGATGAGGAACTGGAATCCGACCACCGTGTTGGGCGCCTGGTCCCCAGTGGGGCACTGGGCGAGAGCGGCGCCCGAAGGTCCAGTCCCGGCGCTGATGGGGGCCGTGGCCCGAGAGGCGGTGCTGGCGATTGCGCTGAACTGGCTGTCTCGGACCCAGGTGAGGACGCCAGCCTGGTTGGACTTGAAGTGACATATTGCGTTGTCATTGTCGTGCACAGCGCGGACGCATTGCCCGCCCTGGGCATCGCACATTTGCATGCATGCTTGAACCGAGCCAACGTCCTGGACTTCTTGGCTGGATGGGCCACGGAGATCCGTGCCCGCGCAGACAGCGTACGAAGTCCCGCTAGACGCGGTCGAGGTTTTGAACTGGGTAGGGCAAGAAGTGATGGGTGCCTGTGATCGAGCAACTCCGGCGAGGGCGGCGAGGGCCGTCTGGAAGCTGACGAGTCGAGCCATTGTTGGAGCAGTACAGTCTCGAATGGGTGGAGTTGATCGGGACTGCTGCGGATCAAAACCTTTCGTGTTGAGATGAGGGAAAGACAGATTTAATAGTGCTGCAAGAACCCCCAAATTGCACAGCATCATCGACCTCGCCTGGGCCTTTGAATGGGCGCTGCCACGCATGGCAAGGTTAGATCCGGCGCCCGCTCATGACTTGGCGATAGGCTCGACCATCCCATGGTTTTGTGGCCGACCCGGGACACAAACTCCGGGATGTTGCAACTCTCCAGAGGAAACACCACTCGTCCGATATTGTGATTGAACCGTGCGCGTCCCGCATCTGTTTATCGAGCGCAATCCAACGGGCAAACACACTACTTGTTCCGATGGATGGTTTATGGACTTGGCCCCGAGCTTGCAAAGCGGTCCGGATCGAAATTGGAGTTGTGATACTGAACAGCTGTGGTTGGGCTGGCGTCTGAGCATCGCACACTATCGCCCCTTGACCATGCCAAGCCCTACACACAGGTTTTAGTGATAGGATTATGATCTTGCGATTGGTGAAGCCTCTCCATGGTTGCAAAGTTTCGCGGAATGTTCGGAGTTGCGACACGGCCCGAGATGCGTTGATTGTGGCAATGCCCAACTCAACTAGAGAACCTAAGTCTCAGGGGCAACGCCTTCAAAGTCTTGGTTCACAGCCCGAGAGCGAACTAATCCGAGCAATGCATTCAATTACCAGAAGCCGATGTGCGGTGGGAGGACACCGTTGATCTGAGGTGGAGCTCCTATCACCAGCGCGCAAGGCTCGACAGCATATTCCCCCCTCTTGGCATTGCTATATGGCCTGTAGGCTTGTATACTCGAGTCGCGGAGCCCCAGGTGATGAATTTGTCGCGTAACAGGTGTCACAGAATGTACAAAGGAAAGTAGGTACCAGAGGAATCATGATGGGCTGTTGTCGCGATCGAGGCTGGTATGTGGTATCCAGGTACCTAGGATACCAATTCCGAATCGTTAGCAGATTTGAAGCAGCGGTTTTGAATTAGACGGAGAGACATCAGGTTCGATTGTCTGTTAGGATACCTGTTGGATTTGACACTTGAAGAACCAAGATCAGTGGTCCGCGGAGTCGGTACTGATTAGTTAGGAACTTAAGCACTGTTCTGTGGATAGTAGCTACCAGCACAGGAGACACCACCCAAATACTTTGAGACCACTGATGGGCATCAAAAGTAGCCTGAAATATTTGAAACTGGTACAGCAATAGAACCAAAGATTATCGCAAGGGAACCAGCTTGTACGGGACATGACCCGACCGGACCGCGGACGTGGGCGCAACAGAAGCTCGAGACAGCGACAGGCAATGGTATCAGCCACCAGTTCTGTATCTTGTTCTGCCTCTTTTGCTGCATTGCTCCCGCGAGCCCAGACTCTTAGGAGGAGGCAACGTGACGAATCGGTCGTCGTAACTCTGGAATAAGGGGGGGGGTAGGCTGGGCTCGATGTTGTGTTGTGCGGTCGCGCAGTAGATTTCGTGACGAACAGATGGCATGTTCGGGTATTTGCGCATGGCTTGATAACATTCGAGGTATTCTTGGACGATCTCTAATTAGAATTGTGTCCAAGGACTCGGATCTGAAGAGCACTCGTGTCTGCTTGGTCAAAGAATTGCCGAGTGTTGGTCGATGGCGGTCTGTTTCGGGGACGTCGTCGCGCTGCCGTGCCAAACGAAAGGGTGAAGCAAGCCATTGATGGTAATTGCTCGCGATAGATGTGATGGAAGAAGAATGGATTCGAGTGGAACCACATAATTGAGAGACTTCTGCTAGCCATTGTCCAGCCGTCAGGAATCAGTCAGTGTCTCGTCAACAAACTGTGGCAATGACTGACTGGGTCAACAACGGCGGAGATGGACGATGAAGGGCTACTGCTACTGGATAATGATGCTTGGATGCCTGTGCAGGTGAGCACCTCCCTCATTACAGAGAACTGTTGGGCGCTACTCAGAGAGAAGGAGCAGAAAGACTGTTCGCGACTTTGCTCGCGATACAAATGCAGGAGGCAGGCGCGTACGTCTGTCCAGGTTGACCGTCTCCAAATGGCAAGATCAAGAGCCTGGCGTGTACACTTCAAAACATGATGGTGCTGGCTTCTCTGATAGTGTTCAATGGATGTTTAATGTTTCTCTACCCAAGTTGCTACTTCCTATCAGACAGAAACTTGGTGTTTTGTTTGTTGTTCCCCCGCGAGAGGCGAAAGCAGGCATTTCCATACGAGGTAAAGCCGTTCTCGAGTCTTTGGGTCTACTGAATAAACTTGAACTTTTCCATGCACTTTTGAATCTCTCGTCGTACACCAGAAATCGCGCAGCTCAATAGCAATTACTACCTTTCGAAAATGGCCATGCCCACCACGCCTTGCCTTCGCGTCCAAGCTCGCCATTCAGCAATCCATCACTTTCAAGTCTTCTACCTAAGACACTGCGCCCTTCTGGTAGTTATCGTCGCCACCCATACTCAGGTATGCTTCAGCCTCGCCGTCCCATGTGCCCTTCCTACAGCCAACTCCCTTCGGTCACCACCCAACCCTCCCCTGAGCCGTCGAGATCTCCTCACCCCCCCCCCCCCCCCTCAAGCACCACCCAACCGCCCCTTCGGGCTCCCCCTGCACACTTCGAACCATCAACAATTGTCACATGCCATACGTGAACATCACATTGATTAATGATGCATGTAATCTTGCCCCACTTGGCCTGATGGCTTACGAATTCCTCAAAGCCTTTTTCTCCCAGGCCCCGCAGCCCGTCCGAGCTGCAAGGCTGCCAGCATCGTTGCAGCCTTGTTTTGCACAGTGTGCTATCCATCAATGGCCTCCTCCTTACCCGATTCAGTCTAAACCCAGCCTCACTTCCAGCGTCAACACTCTCACACGCCATATGTTGTCGTCAGCTATCTATGGCGAGACTCATGGCATGTGAACGGCGTTTTGCATGTGCTGGCCCCCTTCGGACTCGAATACTTAAAGGTTTCTCCCCTCCCCCCGAATGTTGAAACCTTTCTTCCCCTTCTCTCTTCTTCACCACCACCCACCACCGCTTCTCTACACACCACCATCACCATCGTCTTCTCACAATGCTCACAACAACTCCCATCAAACACACATGCGTCGGCTCTCTGCAGTCTCAGGTTAATGTCCTGTACCCCCAGATACCAGCATCCCTTATGAAAACACCAAAAAAATTTCAAAACACAAAACAATCCCAAAAAAACCTGAACCACACTCATTTTGTTTTTGCTTCTTCTCCTCTGCGATCGTCAACGACGCCGCTCATGGGTCCATTGATGCCCAACAATGGTATTTCCATCCCCGCCCGCCCTGTCCCGCCTCATACCCTGTGCTAACCAGCTCCCAGTCACTCCTTCAGACGCGCCCGACGCGCCCCTTCGTCGCCAGGGGCCGTCTCACACTCGTTTTGCAGCACTTCAAGCCCGCGACTGGGTCCGACCTGCAGTCCCTCTTTCACCCCTTACGCGTCGTCTCCAGCATGCTGCCATCTATCGCCGCATGACGGCTGCCCCCTCCCCCAGTTCTATTATTTCTGCCCCCTCTTCCCACCATGTCAATCTGGCATATTTCTCTCCTTTGTCCTTTTCACCTGCATCTTCACGATGCCCCTCGCTCGCTAACCAACTTCCAGACACTCTTTGCACTCGCCCTACTACTTTTGAGGAATTTATTGACTGGGAAAACAGCAAGGATGCTCGCGCGGCCGCTTGGGTTGACGCCTCCCACTCTCCTTTCTCATGCAAACCGGCCGTTGTTAGCCCGCTGGCTTCATCGGTCGATGATGCATGGTCCGCTCCTTCTACCAGCATCGCCACGGTGAGTTCTGGCTCTCCCCTCGCTCACAGAGTCCCAGCTCTCCAACGCGAACACACTCTTCTCGGAGCGCTTGCTGGCAAGTAAGTATAGTTGGCTCCATTCCTGTCCCAGTTTGGGCTGTGACTGACATTTCTCAGGCGCGTCTGGAGGTTCACGTCAGCCGACAAGCAGGCCTACCTCAACGGTCTCCATAGGGATGACCCCCACAATCTTTTGCAGACCCCAGATAACGTTGCTAGGACCACATCCTTCCTCAACTGGGTTGCCGACATCCCAACTCCTGACGCTCCTTGCACTGTCTACCCTGACCGCAGTCCTTCACTTTCCCCATCGCTCTTCAGGCCCTTGTCTTCTTCCCAGTCAATTGCCGAACAAGCGTCCCCTCATTTCACTGCTTTGCCCATGCCGCCATGCTCTTCAGACGACTCCGACAGCGTTGCTTTCCTCGCTCGTTCCTCTCCCGATTCCTGCTCCGACAGCTTGTCATTCCTTGATCGCCCTACTCCGCTCGCTACGCCCTCCTCTCGCCGCTCACGCCCGGCATCCATTCCTTCAGAACAAGCTTCTGAGGCTATCGCTAAGTCCCCCCAGTCTCCCCACTTGACTAGCGCTCTTGCGAAGCTCAAGGCACTCGTTGAGGCTGGTCCTCCATCTCACGTCGCTCGCTCGCCATCGGCATCCGTTCGCTCAGAACAAGCTTCTGAGTCTATCGCTAAGTCCCCCCAGCCCCCCAACTTGACTGACGCTCTTGCGACACTCAAGGCACTCGTTGAGACTGGCCCGCCGTCTCCCATCGTCGTTCGCTCACCATCTCCAGCTGTTGCTGTCCCAGCTTCCACTCATTCATCCCCTTCTCCCTCCCCTTCTCCATCACCATCTCCTGCTGTTGCCACAATCAACGCTCATTCAGTTCTCTCCCCACCTCCCGCTCGCTCACTCAAGCGCAAGCTTTCTCAGGATGCTTCGCCTGCTCCTCGCCGTATCCCCGCGGCTGTCACTCGCTTTGAGCCTCCCACCCCCGTCTTTCATTTTGCTCCGGCTCTTGCAGAGTCTATCCCCTCTTTCCCCCGTGTGGTTCCGGGAGCATTCCCTGAAGATATCCCTACTGTCCTTCATTTGAAAACTAACTCAGTCACTCCTTCATCCTCGTCCTCGGTCTCGTGGAAGGCCGTGGCAGGCATCGCCGCAGGCGCTTTCGCTCTCGGCTTCGTTGTCTCTCGTTATTTGTTTTAAACTGCTAACCTCTATATAGTTACTTGGCAACACAGGCTTTGGTCTCTCTTCTTCTCGGCACCACACTCTTTCGGCATTGGGCTTTTTTTTTCTTGCTTTTCTCTTTTTCTCGTCAACTTCATTTCTTAATTGCTTCTTCTGGCTCTGTTTCTTCTGGTTTCTGCTCTTGGTCTCCTCTCCCTGCTTGATGTCGCTTTGTCGGCACGACATTCTTTCCGCAGTTTGTGCATCCTACACTCGCTTTTGCTAACAGCCACACCCAGATGATTTCAGATGATGATGACCCGTCAGAGATGTGTTGATTAGGTGAGTGTCAACCCCCAATGTTCCCGTTCCCTAATGTGTGCTAACAGTTTTTATAGTCTGTCGTGCCAGGATGTCGTGGAAGGCTATTGTATTGTTGGAAGGAACGTTTTGTGTTGCCATGGTGTCTGATATTCTTGCTCGTTCTTCTGTTTTTTCTGTTCTCTCAGGTTGGGGAGGTTTTTTTGTTTTTTCTTTCGAGTCTACGATGACGGCTCGAGAGAGCGCCTGTCCGAGACGAGGATTCTTTGTTTATTTGGTTTTGGTTTTGGTTTTGGTTTTGGTTTTGGTTTTTTTTTTTTTTTTTTTTTTTTTTTTTTTTTTTTTTTTTTTTTTTTTTTTGCGGTGGTTGTTTGGTTGTTTTAGATTGTCCTTGTGGTCGACGGGATTGGTGACGGAGTGGTCATGTGGTGCTGTGAAGGAGCATGTCGGGGTCGTCTGGTGCTGGGAAAGGATGTTTCTCTCGTTTTAAGTTTGGGTGTTCTGAGTAGTCGTCCAGGTATATGTCTCGTTATACAGATTCGTTCGACCTACTTTACCCTTCAATGCCTTACAAGACAATATACTTGCCCAACGTGCTTTCTGTGTCCAGTTGCCGCCTCATTCCGCGTTGTCACGTAGCTCTTGCCTACAGCGTACTTAAGTACCTAGGTATTTTGTTGTTTTCTTCTGTCTCGAAAGACCCGGGTTTGGCTGAGATTGCCCACGGCTTGCTTCTCTGGGAATTTTCTTTCTGTTCAAAAACATGATGACTTCAACGCAAGTCTTGATGTCCTTGATGTCCCGCCAACAGCAGGCGACCATCGCTTTAGTCAGAGACGCGTAAAACGACGATGTGGCACACAACACCGGAGCCCGCGACGGTCGTGCCCAAGATAGGGCTCGCATGGCCAGGTCAACAGCAGCTCCTGGCACCCAACGAGAAAGGGATATTTCCACCGCCATCGGAACTGTGGACAAATTCAGATTAAGCT
Source organism: Stenocarpella maydis (assembly GCA_002270565.1). Classification (NCBI taxonomy): domain Eukaryota; kingdom Fungi; phylum Ascomycota; class Sordariomycetes; order Diaporthales; family Diaporthaceae; genus Stenocarpella; species Stenocarpella maydis. Next base: position 269,419 of record NQMI01000045.1, read on the forward strand.
GAAGACTGGGGAAGCCCCCCAAGGATCTCAATGATAGCCCCCCATCCAATATTCCCCTGGAGGTCTCGCGGTCTCGCTAGGCGTCGGAAATCCACTTCTGAACCAGAGCTGACGTGTATACAAAGCACAGGGCCGGCCTGCATTGCCAGCTTCGTGATCCTACGCAACCATGGCCCATTTCATATCGAAGGGGATTCTTGACTCAACAATCAAATGGAACTGGAGTGATATGGGCGGCGAGGCTGAGCTCTGTCGAGACGCTCCAGTCCCTGACCACGAGGCTGCTCTTTTTGCCACAAAATCCGAATTCCTCGCCGTTTTCTCGGTACAATCAAGCGAGCATGTTCTTTTCACTGGGGGCGAGAGTAAGGATATCACGAAGAGATGGAACGCCCGTTGTGCTCAATAAGTGTTGTGCATGAATGGAACCGTCACAAAGCGGCCAGTGCTGTTTCCTGTTCCTCAGGCTTGTTCATCAGATGGAGAGCTTTGCACTGCCCTCGATGGCTCTCGAGCTGGAGCCGGTTGTGAACGTTCATTCCCCACTGGCTGCGGCCCATCTCCCAGCCGCAGAATCGCAATAGCTCACGCCGCGTCTCCTCAGACTGGACGTGACGGAAGCGCTCTGGCCCTGCTTGACACCGACCTTTCTCGAAGCCGCGAAGGACCCGGCCAGGCTGGCCCGCCTCGTCAGGGAATGTTCACATAAGGACCGCCGGGCGACCTCGGCACCCTCGACGGCTCCTGCCTTGCTCGCGCTCGTGGTGACGTAGATTACCCTCGCCCCACAGATCCTTCTGCCCTCCCGGCCCCAGAACGCCGGTGGTATGAATTCGAGGCCGAGGCTGACGAGTTGGTCGTCCTGCCGCCTACCTTTTCCGAACTCGGAGGTGGTCTAACCCAGTCCACGCCCGAATCCATACCGCCGTGTGATGGTGTTGCCTGCGTCAAGCCACCGGCAGTCGACATAAACGCCCTTGGTGGAGTCGCATTCGTGATGCGATGCGATGAAGATGCCCTTCGCATAGCCTGACTCCTTCTTTGCAATGGTGTGTGTCGGTTTAAAGCTCCGGAGGGGTTCGCGTTGCCAACACAGGACGTCAACAATCGACGCTTACCGCCCTCCTGGCCGAGGAGTCCTCCATACTCCACCGCCGAAGACACCCGTGGGGCTATACGTGTACGTGTTGTTCAGGATCCGCCATATCATGCCCCCATCATGGGGCTGTCGGAGCTGGTGCTCGAAGCGAGGCCGAGGCTGGCGTCGGCGCTCGCCAGGGCTGCCGTACGAGGTCGACTGTGGCTGCGAGCCCGGGAGCACGTATCCTTGGAACCCGGGGTCTCGTCTCGGTTCGTGGCGCACCACAATGATGGCCGTCACGCCGGCGCGGGCCCCGTCCGCCAAGGGCCAGAGGTAGGCTTGCTGCGCGACCCTGTCGCCCACTTTGGAAAAGAACAGCTCGCCCGCCATGCGGTTGATCTCCTGCTTGTTGAAGGGGGTTTGCCGCCCCGCTGTGATTCCGCACCGGCCCATCGTTGTGTAGACAGAACAGCAGTACAGCCTCGCAAATCTTCATATTGGCTCCAACGAGTTATCCAGGCACTGGTGTCTGTAGAATTCGCAAGGATGGGCCTGTTCCAGGGAGTGGCTCGCCGTCACCACTTTCCCAACAGACCAAAAGACCAAGCACTGACGTTGGGTCTTCCCCGTCACCCGGCAGGATCCGCCTGTAACTCCAGGATTTCTCTGACAGCTTGCAAGACACTTGAAGCCGTATTCAACCACCCTTGTGTAGAATACGGCCTCATGGAAGACAAATTCGGGTGTCGAGGAATGTCGGCTGCTCGCATCAAACTGCACATGAGTGCTCCACTCATAGATCTAGTCCAGACCTTGTCAGATCGGTGAGATATTGAGCAGCACACTGAGCCATCAGCTATAAATGGCCAAATAATTTCAGAAGAGGAGCAAGCACTACCCTAGAGCGTCCTACTGTCCTGAAGATGCTTATAGTTCCACGTATGCGCAGGCGCTTCTCGACGGTTTTCCTCGGTCAAGAGGTTGCTGGAGTCACTGTTAACCATAGAGCTATTGTTGCCGTTTGTGGGTAATAAAAGGTTTCGCTGGAGTAAGTAAATGCTCCTCGTCACCACTAAAGAAGCCTATGCTTTGCTTTAGTAGTTATTGTCCAGGCACCAGGTGGCCACCAGGTGGCGTCAGGCAAATGCGGATGGGTTACTTGAACTGCTGCATAGCTTTCGGTAGTTACAACGATGAGCTTAGTCCAAGGATTCAATTAGCATATTCAATGAATAGACATGAGAAGTCCAGATTACAAAGAAATACAACACTCTAGTTCAGGTTTTATTACCATAATGGGCACAACTCCTGGGCTCTAAGCAGGGACCTCCCTGAGAACCACTCAACACGGATTTCAAACACCCTGATGCGGTGTAACGTGCCATGTTCATTGTGAGGAATGCAATCTACCTGCTTGTGGTTTGAAGTTTGCGGCTTACTTGGTTGCCGGATTGGCGTCTCGGTCGCGGGGGGTGTCCCGAGCTTCCGGTGCCGGCAACCATGATGCCTGTAGATACACTGTAATTCCACATTTTTGGCCGTTCAAATGTTGTGTTATGGAACTCAGCGCGCCTTTCAAGTGGGTCCGATCCCATTTGAACGAATGATACTGGTCACCGATTCACACAACGGGGGCCTCGATGACCCGGATGTTTTCAGGAAGCTTCTATCAACCTTGGTAATTATGCGGCCCACTTGTGTTGTCACTACTACAACGGAACTATTGGACTGCAGGGCGGCACTTCTCGGGTCTCCGCGTCACATCTGCTGCATAAAGGACAACTGTTCTGAACTCAACGACCAATCTGGCAAGTTCAAAATTGCAACACCCCAAGATACGTTTGCAACATCTATCATCTATCAAGCCAAGACTCAACATTACAGTGCATCCAGACTCACTCAATATGGCTTTCGGCACAATCTACTCGTACCCGAAGAACTTTCGGACGCAGCGCGTAAGTCAAGTTCCGGAAAAGCATGGCATTGTCATGGTTCACGCCAGATTCCCTCTCTGACACGTTATAGGCTCAAGTCATCGCCGCTATCAACGGCCTCGAGCTCGACGTTCCCGAGTTCCAATTCGGCCAGGCAAACAAGACACCAGAGTTCCTGTCCAAATTCCCGCTCGGCAAAGTCCCGGCCTTCGAGGGCGCTGATGGCTTCACCCTCACCGAGGGCTCGGCCATCGCCATGTACCTCGCTGGCAGCGGACCCAAGGCCGGGCAGCTCCTCGGCACTGACCTGAAGACGAAGGCCAAGATTTCTGAGTGGGCGCTCTTCACCAACACGGAGCTCGTCAACCACGCCACACCAATCCTGCTCGTGATGCTCAAGCTCCAGCCCTTCGATGAGGCACGGTACAACTTCTCCGCCTCGGCGTTTGAGCGCGCGCTACAGAAGGTCGAGGCCGCCGTCAAGGGTGGCAAGAAGTACCTGGTTGGCGACCAGCTGACCCTGGCCGACTTGGAGGTCGGTGCTGCGCTTTTCTTTGCGAGTGGGTTCCTGCTGGATGCGGAGATGAGGAAGAGTGCACCGGCTACGGTCGAGTACCTGAAGGGTATTGCGGCGATACCCGAGTTTGCCAAAGTCTTCGGGGAGTACAAGCCTTGTGAGACCCGGGTTAAGGGCGGCGCGTAAGACTGCTGACTCGACCATCAGAGGATATTATCAGCATAACGAATCAAACAGTCAAATGCGCAATTGTGCGCTCAATTTTCTCATTCCACGTATTATATAACCTTCCAAGGTTGTGCTAATTAACCGCGTGACTGCGCCTTGTGGTGAAAATGAGGAAGATGTTGGGTTTGCAGAGTTTGACTTCACGAACGCTTGCTTCTGAGCCGAGAAGATTAAGACCAACAGGCATATCTGCAAACCTCAGAAATTAACGTTGAATATGGGACATCACAGATTTAGCAGCTGTACTTGAGGGGAGAAAACTTGAGAAGCTATGTTCGAGGCCTGTTTGGCCCTGGTAGCCATCTCTAATACGTCAGATGGATTTTCTGCGTCAATCAGAACGTCGCAGTGCTGTCAATAACTAACTCGCTACCTAGGTACATACAAACAGGCTGTAATTTTAACCTCACGCCATGTCTTCGTCGTGATTTTTGGGAGCAGCAGTTCAGAATGTTGCACGTGAGTAGAATGCTCGTGCCACTGAAACGCTGCATCCGAACAAATGCTACCCATTTGCTAAGGCCAAATACAGTGTGTTGACCACGACGCGCGCTAGAAAGGTAGGCCTAACAGCATTTCTCCCCGAGGATTTCCTGGAAAGATGCTAACTTGGAGCTATGACTTACTAGGTATCAATGTTCCAAGCCTAGTACGTAACATCCGAATGGAGTACGTGGACCGCTCCTTTTTTTAAAGAATATTTTTATGAGGGAATTGTGACCGGATTAAATACGAAACCATTTATTAGCTGCGTGTCGTTAAGTCGGGTTCGCGATCGCCCACGGAAGGCGAGACTCCCATTTCCGATATATCATTTCTCACAACTGCCTCGGCGATCCATCATAGAGGATTTACCACCAGACTTATGATTAACCCTTTTTTAAACATCTCTAAGAAAGTCCCACGTGTAACACCATTAAGCGACGTCGATCTCGGTAAGTTCAGCTATCGTTGCGGATGCTCCTACTGAACCAATTTGTTACATATCAGATCTTGGACACGTAAATGTTGGTTCGGATACCCGCAGTGATACTGTGGGCCTCAACAGAGCTGAAATCCAAGAGATGAGAAGGCTCAGAATGAAGGAGGCAAGACAAACGACTAAGGTTCTTGCATGGAAGAATCTGGCAGACTCCGACAACGCGCTCTGTACACCTGCCGCTTGGGTGCGCAGCCTCCGTGCTGGTTGTCCAACACAGCCAGAACACCAACTTTCCGGCTCGCCAAGAGCTGAAAGCGACACTGGCATGCAAGGAGAGCTGGGTCAAATCACGAGGGGGGGGGACATTCCACAAGCCAAGTGAGAGTAAGGCTTTCGATCACAGCGAATAGTAAGAAAGAGAGACAGTGGGAAGCAAGGCCTGATTTACGAGGATGCAACATGAATGATTGACGAGCAATTGCAACTAGCGATGAGATAGCCCCTTGCTTCCTGTACTGTCCTCATCGGTTGGTGCCATCATCGGCTGGTCGTCCGCAACCCAGATCAGCGAGGTTTGAACTGGCAAAGGCCTACTTGGATTACCGAGACACAGGCTTGGCATGAGACAGATAGAATTGCGAAGAGAATTGGCGGCCATTAGGATCCTATCTGAGCCCAGAACTGATGGAGAGCTTCCGAAAATGTTCTATTGGGCTCACCGAGGTGAATCTCCTGCACGCCCTAGTCAGAAAAGAAGGTGGACAAGGACACCAAACACACCCCACGTATCAATTGTGGTCACATCTCATCTCGTGTGCAACCCAGTGGCGCCGTAGCCCATCCCGAATGAATTCTGCCGGGCGGAATATAAAAGTGTGTCCCACGTGTGACAGAAGGTTGGCGAAGCGGGGGGACTTCAAAGCAGGTCCAATTTCCTTCACCATCAACATCTTTTAGATCCCATCCAATATTCAAGAGGAGAAGCACCTATACCGGACGAAATGACCAAACTTGCCTCGCCGGGAGAATGCGGCAAGCGGCTGCTCCCTGTCATCATTGACGAACTCGCTCGTGAAGACCCCGACCGGCCGTGGGGGTCTATTCCTCGTGATGACTATGATCTTTCTCAGGGCTATGCAGATATATCATATTCAGCTTTCGCAAATGCCATCAACAAACTTGCCTGGATGGTGGAGAAATCAGTTGGGCGTTCAACCAATTTCGAGACCATCGCGTACCTGGGAACCCCTGATGTTCGGTATCATATGGTACGGTTGATTCCAGCCTACGATCACATTGGTGACCTCCCGAGGTTAAAAGAAGCCAGCTTTCCTCTCTCATTTACAAATACTGGAGGGGCCGCAATAAATAGACACTGACAAATTGAGATAGATGCAGATGGCGGTATGCAAGACTGGTCACAAAGTACTTTATTCGTCCCAACCCAACAGCCTTGCTGTTCACCTGTCGCTCATGGAAAAGACTCGCTGCAAGTATTTTTTCTCGGCAGTTGGGGTCAATGTCTCAGACATACTAAAAGATCGGACTATGGACGCCTTCGTGGTTCCCGAACTGGATGCCCTTATAGACGTGGAAGAAAAGGTTCCTCATTTTCCATACACCAAGACATTCAAGGAAGCAGTCCATGACCCGTGTATGTGGCCGGAATGAGTGGGTATATATATGCCTTGGAAAGAACAACGCTGACAGCATTTCAAGACATGGTGCTCCACACCAGTGGTACTACAGGAGAACCCAAGCCTGTTGTGTGAGTACTCGTGTGCAGCATTTCATAGCATAGTGCGAGAACCGAATTGATCACTCACATAATCAAAGGTATACCCATGCTATGATCTCAACTCAGGATGCTCAAGAGCTGCTCCCGGAAGTTTGCGGTAGGAAGCACCTTCAGGGACTCCACAAACCAGGGAAAGGTGTCCGATTCATAATGGTGACCTTGCCCTTTCACGCCTTGTCTGCTGGTTTCGCCCTAATAATGTCTGTCTTTGGTGGGGGTGTCTTTGTGCCAGGTAGGCTTAGATGCAGCAGCTCTCACGAATCGTTCACCGGCTGATGTTGGATCAAAAAACAAGGATTTGCACACCGTGCTGTGCGCCCCGAGGAGATATGTGACATCCTTGATCAAGCAAATGTGACGCAGGCTCTTTTTACCCCTTGGATGATGGATCAAATTGCAAGGCAGCCGAATGCTCAGTCGTACATCCAGCGCTTTGACTCAGCCATGTACGGCGGAGCCCCCATCTCAGACACTACAGCGCGAATCTGGGCCCAGTGGACTAACTTCCAGTCAGTCTGGGGCGCGACGGAAACGCTTGCACCGCCTCAACTTGTCGGGGATGACGGAGACCATGAATATGTCTTTTTCGACCCGGTATATTCAGGTATCAAGTTCCGTGACGTCGAGACGTCGTACACGGTAGATGACGGGACTGAAATCCCGCTGTACGAGATGGTCTTCACAATCTCCCCCGCGATGGCGCATGTGGCGAGCTGGCACGCAAACTCTGGGGCAGACATTGAGGCTGTCTCATCAGGCAAGCGGGCAGCATCTCAGACAAGGAATGGAAAATATCCCGAGCTGAAGATAGGCGACATTTGGACTCCGCATCCTGACCCAGCCAAGTCTCAGTATGCCTGGAGATTCATCGGAAGAGCAGATGATATCATCCCTTTCAGCTCCGGTGTGAACTACCACCCTGGGCCGATGGAGAAGGCAATCAAGAGTGAGGTTTCTGTTTCAGAGACCCTGATCCTGGGGGCTGGTCACCGCCAACCCGTACTCTTGGTTGAGCTCAACGCGAAGGAAGGCGAGTTCGACAGCGAGGAGGAGAAACGCAAGCTATGGGCCTCCCGCATCGAAGTTGCGAATTCCTCCGTCCCTGTCCATGGAAGGATTGCTCATTCGCATATTCTGGTGCTACCATTCGGCAGTCTCATTCGGACACTGAAGGGCAACGTCATGCGCAAGCAGACAGAAGGAAAGTTTTCGAAGCCCATCAGCGCGATCTACGACAAGGCTGGTGATGAGTGGCAGGATAACCGAGAACGGTATGGGTCGATCTCTAAGAGCATAAGTCTAGAGGTCTCGGTCGAGGTGCAAGCCTCTGCCAGCTGAGCTTGCTTGACCAGAGACATATAGCAGGACAGCTCTGAGCCACTTGAGGTGCAGGTGTTCAAAACTCTGAGGACTGTGCAAGGACATTGAACATTGAAGGTACAATCATACCGCACAGAATAACGCAACGCAAACTTCGGGAGTCGGTCCAGAATTGAAGAACTATATTGAGTCGATGAGTCCTAGTAGTCGCGGAATACCCGAATCTCTACCAACATACCGCGCTCTGAGCAACACTCGGTGAACTGTAGTTATATTGCATCAGTGTAATGGAGCACTTGAGCGTTATTAAAGCGCGCAACATACGAGTTCGGCCTTTTCCAGCCAATGACCTGATATGATAAACTTTTCATTCATTTGGTGGGGGAAGCCTTGCAGGAAGATGTCTGCAAAATCTCTCAAAACAGAGCGCTGAACACACAGGACTATCACCTGTACCTCCTCATGAGCAGCATATAGTTGGTTTCGTTTTAACCTGGTCACAGCTCCCTTAAAAGAAGAGCTACAGCGGTGAAGACCAAAGCTTAGACAATTGGTGCCCCGCTCGGGTGGTCTCATTTCATCATCTCATGCCACTAATTGGCTACCTTGAGTGTGCCCCGGGAATCGTCAATCGATGGGAAACGGTATCGAGTGCTTCGGCCCAATGCCGCGGCGGCCTTTCTCGCGCCATCATAGATCTTCCTTTCTACGAAGCGCATCTCGCTGAGAATTGGAGTCTTTCATATTCTGGAACAACGATCATAATGTAGGGCCGTTTGATGATGTATGAATTCCATTTCTTCAGCGACGGAGGCAGCAAAGGAGGCAACTGGACTCTATACTACATTACGGATTCACAAAAAGGTTAAAGGACTATTGGTCCGCACTGATGCTTAACGTCAATAATGAATGTCCTGAAAGCAATGGCTGTTTGACACTATCCACTGTCAACCGCGCGTCTGCCTTCTTGAATAGCGCCAACCAATTCTCCATCGTTCTTTCTCCACCTCCGTAGAGCGTGTACATGAGCATGTCTCGTGTTCTCAGCTCTCTCTCAACGTGGTTGGGGACCTCGCCTGCGCGATCAGGCAACACGCGCTCGGCGATGAAGAGCTTGGTGCCGTGAGATTCCATTGCCGGAAGCAATTTTCTCAGAATCCTGACGCAGTCATCATCCTGCCAGTCAAGCAAGACTCGGCTGAGCATGTACGCCTTTGGTGGCGCCGCTTGGGTTGGTTGAGGATGCAAAAAGTCATGGGCGGTGAACTGGATCCGGTCTTGTGCCTTGTGCAGCGTAATCAACGCTTGAGCCGGCTCCGCGTTGGTTGGTAGGTTTTGGATGACAAAATTAAGACTTGGGAACTTCTTTGCCAGCCTGACCTCGACATGGCCCTTGCCTCCACCCACATCGATAACCGTACCAGCGCCAAGAGACTCCCAATCAAATCCGTCGCTGTATGGGCTAAACGAAGGCCCCACGTAAGACAACAGGGTGAGCTCCATGCTCTTGCTGAAGAGCTTCATGCCTTGTCCGTCCGGGTAGTCTTCTTCCAGGATCTGCCACATGTCCCGGTGGCGGGAATCAGCAAGCTGACAAGGAACAAGGCGGCCAGAATCAATTTTGGATCCCTTGAGGGCCTCGGGGATCCTGTACACCCCTTTCATGAACATTGGAGAGAATCTGATCTTGATGTAAGGAGAGAAGTCGATGAGGGCCGATGAGAGATTTGTGTGCGCGATGAAGCCTTCCCTTGGTTCGTAAAACATTCCCTGCAAGATCGCAAACTGCAATTGTCGGTATAGGAGAGACTCATTAACTGCAAGCGTGCTTGCCAACTCTTTTGTGCTTATGTCTGCACGTAAAGGCACCGCCTCAGGCACGCCGAGAGCATCTAGTGTGCGCATCACCTCTAGCTTGGAGACATCGCACCCGGTGAGAGCGAGCATGGCATCTGTCGGTCCGAATGCAAGGTTCAGCATTGTTTGGCTCGCATCGATGAGTAGCGACCTGGCCTTCAGGACCTCAGGGCTCTGAGCCGCGTCATGCCAGTCCTTGCGGCCCCCGACTGCGAGTGACGGTTGCTACAGGCCTTGGTCATTGAGGGTTTTCTGAAGCTGGGTTGCAGCTCGCAGGATGGCGTCTGCTTGCTCAACTAGGGAGACAGTAGGCATAGAAGCCATGGTGTTTGAAATTTTGTCGAGAGGCCTGGGGAGAGAAGATCAGATGTGGGTTGCTGCGTATGGAATGCCACGAGGCCCTTCTTATTCTGTCCCGCTACTAGTAACGGGAATCGGTGTCCTACGCCAGTCGTATCACCGGAGCTGCGCCTTGTTCGCAGGTCGGCGATGGCCCGCACGGGGAGACAAGCTACGTATGTAATTGGGTTGCAGCAGCTATCAGTGCCCAGGTAAATTCTGGTGATGATAGTGTACTGCACATGTGATGACTTGACCCGCACTTGTGCCACATGGATGAGAATCCCCCGTGGTGGCTGCAGATAGGAAGCAGAAAGTGTTGCTTCGGACGTCTGTCGGCTGGGCATTTCTCACCGGTCAAACCAAAAGCTCCCAGCGCATGGGATACCTTCCTGTAAATGCTAACGCAGTACTATATTGAAGGACGTGACTAAGAAGCCCGCAGCCTGCGGTGTTTCTCAGTGCATCTCTTCATTCTGCTTGTATTCGTAAAATCCCTTGCACAATATGGACCTCATATCTGTAATTCCGGTGGTTATTTAACATTGCTCCAGGAGTAATACCTTCCCTCAGACAGTCGGAGGCTCACCGTCCGACAGACTGACCATTCACTCCACGGTCCTCGTGACCTTCTCCTTTAAGGGCACGTAGCCCTTTGATAGGAGCCCGTTCTATAATCTTCACGCCGTCTGTCTCGATCGGGAGAGACTTCATCTTGCCCAGGAAGGTCAGATACTTGGCGATTTCGGACGAAGTCCGCTTTAGCATCTCCTCGGCGGCCCCGAGATCCGCTCCGGCGGACGGCGGATGCGGCGTCATCAGTTGTCTGGCCGCTTGGCCGATATGGGATAATATGTATCCCCAGGCAGGAACGGCACAAGAGCAGTGTCAGATTCGGAATGGCCCAAGTGCATGTGCTCTGGCTTGAACAGCGAGGCGACAGAGCCGGTGATCACCAACCTCTTCACAAGTAGCTCACTCTCGGCGGCGTTCAAGATGGCTTTCGTGCCATCTAGAGCCGACGTGCGCATGCTCATGGGGCGAGGCGACGTGGATGATGTAGGTGCAGCCTTTTGACAACCTTTAGGAAAGCGTCCAGAATTTCCAATCAGGTATAATACTCCATTGGGTATTGTCGAAGAAGGGCTTAATGGAGGAGGGATCAGCCGATATCTTGATGGCGTCTTGCCTGCGGACAACGGCGTGAACATTATTATGTACCCTGCCTCACAGAGGGCTGTGGACGAATACGGCACTTCGACTAACCCATTGCCACCTGTTAAGAGAACACATTTAGGTTGAGACGTATTGGGCGCTCTCTCTCCATCTCGCTCTCTTCTTTTAAAAAAATATTCTATTGCCTGCTTAGTAGGGCTACTTAGTCGGCAGCTTCGCAATAATAATTGCCATAGCACTCGGTATTAAAAGCCGCGTGGTCACAACAAAGTGGCTGTGGCAATCGACGCGAGGCTTGACAATATACGAAGCTACTGCAAGGCTGTTCAAATTTCATGCCTCAATTTGCTCGAGAAACCATTCACGGCCTCTGCTCGTCATATGGGAAAACAATCTGATATTGCGGCTGACGTGTCCGCTGGGAAAGCTAGGAGCCTGATTACAAATTCAGCGATCTAAAAAAACATGCGGGCGGATGATGCGGCGGGCGGCGGGTCGACCAGCCGGCAGAAGACATCAGTTGTCACGATGTTGGAAGCTTAGGTGGGTATGTAGACTCACTTCTTGCCGGCGTCTGTTGCACAGCAGCAGAAGAGGAGGGCGAGGGGCCAGCAGACGATGGCTAGGAGGACAGCCATGACAAACCCGATAGTGGGTCCTGCAGTAGAGAAACGGAGAGGACGTCAGAATCACATTGCATCCCGAAGTCCGAAGTTGACTGCTTGACACCCCCGGGTGAGTAGACGAGATGCAGGTCCGGCACTCACCGATGAATTTGAAGTGGCACGCGTTGTTCACGCCTGGGCCGCACTGAATGCAGACCACCGGCAGGGGCAAGCAGTCCATTGCTCTCGTTATTGATGCCTCAGTACCGTGACACGGTATGGTTGTATTGAAAGGTGAGGAAGCTTCGCGAGAAGACATCTGATATGAAAGGAAGGCCGAGACATCGACCGTCTTTGAGTGACGTCAACCGTGTTTTGCGCACAGCCACCGGATCAGGCCAAGGGGAAACCCACCAACCCACCAACCCAACCCTCCCGCTTCTTAGCATCCTTCAATGTTGCAAGGGCTGGACATGGTCGATGGAGGATATACCACCTCTGGAAGGGCCAATCTGATAAAGGTCACACCAGTGCCGCTCTGAGACTCAAAATACACCGTGAGAAAGCATCACGATGCATGGAACGCGTGTTGTCTTGGCAGTAACGCCAACAATCAAGTATGTATTCGACGTGGGCCTTCCATACCAGACACGGTATGGACCGTTTGGATGGTATCATCTGCCCCCAAAACCCGCACCGTAAGCTGTATCTTCATCGCAGCAAATTCAGTTAATCCAACCCAGGTCGGCGTAAACAGCCGAAGAGTCCCTCTACACCACCGCCCCAAGGCGACTCCAAAATGCACATACATACCACACCTCCTGGCCGGACGACTCCCTACTTGCTGTGACTACTGCTGGTCCTCTTCTTCTGCAGCTTCCTCCTCCCGCTCCGCTGGGACTCGAACGACGACCGGGCGCTGGCAGCTGGGCTGGCGGGCTCCTGTGGCACATGTTGCTCGGGCAGCCCAAAAGTACCGGCCGGGAGGATCTCGAAGTTCGAGTTCGCCTTCCTCGTGCTTGTGTTGATGTACCTGGCCGCGTCCATGTTAGCCTCCTGCTCGCTAAGAGTTGCAAGGGGGCTCATGTCACCACTCACGAATCACTAGGCCCGAAGGTAGGGCTCGGCTGCGCTCCAGGAGAAGAGTGCTGCTGGTCTGAGGCGGTCGACTGCGGGCGCGGCTGAATGTAGGCGGCGCTCCGGCTGCTATTCGGAGGGTACCGCAGCGCCGTGGCGGGCGCCGGCTGCGACGCGGCGTCGTGCTGCTGGTCGTGGATGGTGCTCCGGTCCGCCGACGATGACTGCCGCGAGCGCGCCGCCGCACCCCGGCTCTGCGACGAGGACAGCCTCGAGCGCCTGCGGCCGAACGTCAGCCCGTCCCCGGGGGCTGTCTCGGGGCCCGTGTCGCTGCCGGAGAAGGCCGGGTGGTGCTCGAGAGGGGGCGGCCTGGGGTGGTGTGCGAACTCCTTGAGCTCCTCGATGCCTGTCACGAAGGACTCCCCGGAGGAGGTGCTTGATGCCCGTGGTGGCCGGTGCCGTCGACCGTGGCCTTGAGGCGCGGTGGTCGGCCGGCGTGTTTGCGGCGTGCTGCTGACCCCAATCGGGCCGGGTGTTGCTGCTCCCGCTGGATTGCAATCTGAGTTTCTCCGAAGACTGGATCGTCGCTGTGGAATCGGTCGGTGGCTGGGCGTACCCGGTGGAGGAGCAGCTGCCGCTGTGCCTAGGGGGTAGAACCGCTGAGGCTTCCTGGCCTGGGCATTGAGCCGGAATTCTATGGCTTCCTGTCCGCCGATCTGACTCTTTGATTGCCCGTTCCATGACTCGGACGAGGTCATCTTCTTCAGGGATCTCTGTATTCGACCTAGAGGTCCTGAAAGTCCAGACTGGCTAGGCCGGGACTCCTGTGTGGGACTCCTGACCTCGCCGTGGTCGACATGCTCGGCTGGGTGCCGGCGCTGTGCGCCGGAGCCATTTGACTGGAGCTCCCCGTCCGAGAGTATTAGGTCCTCGAGTTTCTTTCCGGTCTGTGCTGAGGGCTTTATGATCTCACTCCTGGTAATCCTTCCAGCCCGCACAGATCCCCTACCAGGTCTCCTGCCGGAACTCGCATCATCAAAATGCAGGATCGGAGTTCTGATCTTCCTCTTCCAGCTCCACTTCCTATCTGGAGGACGGGATGCCAGGGACGCCATCCTCGCGATCCAGACCCCGTCGACCTCCACACCAGATTCGAGGGCCTTGACGCCAAACGGGATTTCACTCCCCAGCCTGGACCTGCGGTTGGCCGTGAGCCCAGACCTGCGACCCTGTGCGGCGCGGGCCTGCTTCTCGGCGTCAAGCTCCTCAATCTTCTTCATGTGGCGGTTCGTCCACCACAGCTTCATCAGGCCGATCAGGAATACGAGGGCGATGCCCATGGCCAGGACGAAGGTCATCTGCTGCCATAGCTCCCAGGAGACGAAGAACGTCCCGTTTGCCATGGTGTGATATTGGGGCAATTCAGCCGGGACGACGGAGGCGACAGCTCAGAATCTGCGAGGGCCGTGGAAGCAACTGACAAGCATGTGTGTAGTCGTGTGCTACCACGCCTTGGACGGATATTGATGGCGGGAAAACGAGACCTTTTCTGTCCGTCCACAAGAGCTCATGGGCTAATAGTTCCTGGTATGACCCGTCCTGGGATTGCAATAAGACAGTTGGACTATGCAAGCTGTTGTGGCGCCGGTGACTGCAGATACGACGGGCGAATAAGAGGGGGAGGGGCCCGACCTGGCCAGCACAAGCTGAGCTGTTGGACACAGGAAAAAGAAGCAGAACAGATGTATCCCAGATTCAGGGTGGTCGGAGCAAACGGCAGACTCGAAAAGAAGACAGCTGCAGAACAGAAGCAGAACCAGCCCTGACCTGGCCTGTGAGACAATGACGCGGATAGGCACATGGACAGCGGGACCCCAAAGAGAGGAGAGGTGTTCACAGGTAGGGCAGGGCGCCCATCGTTCCCAGCCGAGCGTAGTTGGCGCTGAGCGATGGACGACCCTGTTTGTGCCCTTGACTGCTGGTGGAAGATTCACTTTTTGGAGTCCGTCGTAGTGGAGTTGCATTCTTGATTGCATCGTCTGACCTGGGGTCGCTCGGTCACCTGCGAGACGGGCGGCCGCCGGCCAATCAAGGCGAGACTGGCTGGAGAAAGAAGCAAGTGGCGATGTGATGACAGCTCGGTTCTCGGAAGTGCTTTTTGCAAATGCAATCCTGTCCCTCGCATCTCCTGGGTGTGCAGGGTGGCTAGGTGGATGAATGCTCTTTCTCTCTCTCGCAGCTTTTCATCTTCGAGTATTGTACGCTCGTGTGTCGGACGAATCAAGTTCGCTGCACGCATCCACAGAACACACCGTGGGTTCTATCCCCCCCCCCCGCGCACCTACAGCAACGACAAACCATGCGTTTCCAACCTCTCCTGGCGGACATTTTCCCAGCAATTCCAGCAACTCCAAATGATCCGTGTACCATGATCTAATATATGCAATACAGCTGGGCCCATATGCCTACGAGCTCCGGGTATCTTCTCTAATCGCTCAAGACTAGAGCGTTCTTTTTATGGCGACGATCATCAAACAGCAGCCATGCAGGCACTCCGCTACACCTGCGGGCGTCACCATGTTATTGGCTCATGCACACTTGCCAACAGTTTAGGCGCTGCTTCAGGTCTGCCGACGGGGAGTGCGCCCATGCAGTCCTTGTTACGCGCTAACCATCGACGAATGCCTCGTTCCGGGCCTGCTGGTGGTTCTTGTCGGGTTGGTTCGCAATCAGGCGCTGGAGCAATTGGAAGTCAGCCGGCAGTTGCATGCACGAGTCCCGTCCCTCCGCAGAGACGTGGAGGAATCAGTCATTTACATACCACCAAGTTCCGCAACAGACATGCGATGGTCACCTTGCCCACGGAGGGAACATAGATGGAAGCCTTCTCTTTGACAGCTGGGCCGTCGAAGTTGCGGAAGGACGAAAAGTTGATACACACGGCACCGTCCCGGATCAGGTCGATGGGCACCTTGTAGCTCTCAATGGGCACTCCCCCAATGACGACATCGCTGATGGGGAGGACGTTCTTCAGATCCCAGCCCTCCTTGTCCTCGACCTGGTGGCGGTGGCTCTTGATCCCCTGGCCACGAGTGAAGAGCTGCACGCCGGTGATATCGACCGAGTAGACCTGGGCGCCGTCATTTGCCAGCAGCGCAGCGAGTGGCCGGCCATTGACCTCGGAGCGGTTGATGACGGTGATGGTCTTGCCATACAGCCTGTTGCCCTCGGCCAGGATTGGGTTGTAGATGTGGAGGTGCTCCAGGATCTTGAGGACGGCGAGCGGCGTGCAGGGCAGAATGGACTTCTTCAGGTTCGTCGGGGGGTCCAGGTAGCGCACGTTGTGGTACATGTTACTCAGGTGCTTGAAGCAGAGGCCCTCCACATCCTTCTCGAGTGCGACGGACTCCTTGATATAATTGTCCTTGGCAACGTTGTCCGACCATATTGGGTAGTAGACCAGGATTCCGTTGACACTGCCGTCCTCATTGGCAGTACGGACCTCCTGCTCCAGGGCTTCTTTGTCGACGCGTCGCAGATCAAATGTGAAACCGCTGTTGGTAATCGAGTCAGCAGCTGTGAAGCCCCTGATTGACAGCCAGCTGGCCTCCCAGGGGAGGGACGGGGTCAAGGGCAGCACTCACTTTTCCTCACATGTCTTTTGTGAGTATTCTGCATACTTGACTGCCGCCTCGTCATCGTTGGCAAGGAATGCCACCAGCCGAGGCCTGCCATTTCCAATAGATGCGAGGGTCTCGTGAACCTCGCTGAGGAGCTTCTTTGCTATTGTGTCTGCAAGAATGACCTTGCATGTCTTTGGAGGGGCCGCCATGTCCTGGGGGCAGGAGTGGGTCAGTAGCCGGGAGCAACAGAGGGTGGTAGTGGTTGTCGATGCCATCGCGAAGGGTTTTGAGATGGGATTCCCGCAGGCATGGTTGCGCTGGGGAGGTGTGATTCATATATACAGATTGATAATACGGTATGACACAGGCCATGCTCATTGCTGGGAACAGGGCAATACACTCCACCAGAGTCGAATCTGATACGGATGAAGTGGATTCACTTACACAACCCGGAGCGGAGCGGGACACGGTGGTATTATTGTATGCACTCGATCCGAGAGAAGTAGTTGCTGCAGCAGTAGTAGCAACAGCAGCAGCAGCAGCAGCACAGATGCTTTTTGGACCTGGACCTGGTTGATGGCCCCAGTCGTAAAACGACAAATGGATTGTCTGGTCGTCTAATAGCTCGGGGGACGGCGCATGAATAGTCTGCCTGGTGCAGAACAATCGAAGGCGACGAGGAAGCAGATGCGTGCGTGCGTGCCTTGGGCCTAATGCTGGCGTCAAAAAATTCCATCAAGGCCGCCAAATTCTTCGCAGGCTGCCCTGGCTCTGCACTGACGGGAAAGGGACCCTAGCACTCCGTAGAGGGGTTGGCACTCCTTATCGATTCTGCAATGTTCCGATAACAGGAGGTCGTAGCAGAAATTGCAGGCCCTGAGCACTGCCCCTCTTACTTGAATGAGCATAGAAGCTGCCCAGTACCACAGACGACAGGGGTCACAACGGGTAGGGTACCTCACCGCCTGCGATATTGGGCTTCCCGCCCCTCCCATCCCACTTCCCCAGCCCGGCAGTATTTTACCCGCATCGGCCGAACCAGCTTGATGGATGCAAACCGGCGACCGATTCCACGACCGTTCGCCCAGGCTGTTGGTATCTCTGATGCCCAAAAAAAAAACAGTTTCTGTACTGCGCACGGCTACCTAAGGAGTCCTTCCTAAGCTGCAGTTCAGGCAGGGCGTGCGAGACTAAACGAGACCCACCATGTCGACCTACCTGGAGGAGCTCGCTGTTCGCTTCGTCGAGCGCGACGGCCTCTCGCTGGAGGACCAGCAGAAGATCGCTGCCGACGCGGCTGACTGTGAGTCGCAAGCATACCGATGAGCATCAGTCACCACTATCGACTGCCTTGGAGTGAGAAGCGAGACCTGACCATTACAACAGATGTTCTGGACCCCGCAAAGCATGGCTACCCTCGGGACCAGACGGTGCTCACCTTGGTCAAGTCAATACATCGCTGGATTGCCCCCGGAGATGTCGAGCAAGGCTCGGAATTCGTCGAGAGGAACAGGGAGAAGAATGCCACAAGCACGTTGGGCCCTCTGGTTTAATCCAGGTCTCTTTTGCGTCATGTATACTGACGTAGTCGCAGGTCTGAAATATTTGGCCATGACCTTGACTGCTCTATCCAAGGACTTTTTGCAGTCAACTCAGAGTAATTACATGATTGCATAGACCAGTATCGCGGATATATGGTGCTAATCATTCTGTTCCAGTCAAAATGCTTTCGGCTTTCTTCAGCTCCATATTCCAGCAGCAGGATCCGGCGGGCCTCGCAGCAGCAACAGACGCATTGCTTGTTCTAACCACAATGAGCAGCTTCCCGTCCTCGTCTGCCGACGAGGTTCTCGCAAACATTGGGAAGTTGGACCCCGACAACTACACAAAGCAGCTTGCAAAGACTCGACTGCAAATTCTGCAGGTCATCCGGACCCTGGTGCTCAACGACAGGAGCGCACGAGTTTTACAGAAACGCTACGAAGGTGGCACATTCTTGTTGCCTATTTTGTCCCTGGCCAAACGAGAGAGGGATCCGGTCAATCTGCTCGAGTGGTTTCAGACGTTGGAGAGGGTGTTGAAAAATACCACCATTTCTCCAGAGGTCTCGCTCGCCACCTTCGAATCATTCTCACCGTTTTTCCCAATATCCATCCGCAAGTCTACTGTTGGCGGACCAGAGGTCACAGAGGACGAACTGAAAGAGGTTCTGAGGGCTTGCTTTGCGGCCAATGGGCGTTTGGCAGAGCATACATTTTCTTTCTTGCTGGAGAAGCTTGATGATGGCGGAAGCCTTACTGCCTCAGCCAAGGTGAGTTTCTCGATCTTCGTAGTCCTCTGTTATATTTCGTCTTTGGCTTCACAAATGTACCGAGTTGTGAGTTCCCGACCTAACGGAAGTAGCTTGATATCCTTCGGACGATAAAGGCTTGTGTGGTTGACTACGAGCCCATTGACACAAGCCTCGTGCCTTACATTACGAAGATCTGGTCTTCTCTCAAGTATGAGGTCCGGAACGGAGAAGTACCGGAGGCCATCCAGGAGACTCTCTCGATTTTCGAGTGCCTGACGAGCCGACTTTCCAAGTCCAGTGATGCTGAGTCAGCCCTGAACGACTTCCTGTCGCAGACCTGGAGTGATACTGCTGAGGATCTGGAGAATCCGACGTACACCGAGCAAGCTGGTTCAATCCTGATCAGTATCGCGGGTGGAAGCGTCTTCGCCTTTTGCCGCACGAACCCACGCCTGCTTGTGGCTGCGAGGCAGAATATCGGCCAGCCCAAGTCAGCAGCTCATACGAAGAACCTCCTTGTCCTGCTCAACAACCTGGTCCGGACCCACCGGCGCCTGGCAGCCAAGGTGAATGAGTGGTCCGAGCATGACAGACGGTCGTTTACTGCCGATGGCTTCCAGATACCGGTGGCCGTCATCGACGACATTTACTTCAAACTCTTCCGGGAGAACACGGTCGACAATCCCAGCAAAGATCAAGCCGAAATTGCCAAGGAGGCAATCAATGGCCTGTCTCTGGTAGTTGATGCGCAACGACTCAGAGCTGACTTCACGACGGCAGCAGCTTATGAACCTGACACATTGAAAGAGATTTGCACAGCTCTAGCTTTCAGGGCCACGAACTCATTCAATGTCTCGCACACAGCCTCGGCCGAGCTCTCTAACATCGATGCTTCTGCTGTTGCGGCGCTGAAGACAGTGGTCAAGGTATTCCCAGAAGGGTATGCCCAGATCCTGTCCAACCTGGTTGGCGAGGTTGAGAAGAGAACTTGGCAAGGGACCGTAACAGAGCGCACATTCGATGATCTGCACAGCGTCTGCCAGCGCGTAGCTTACATTGGCTGCGCTGATATACCGAAATCCGAGACGCCCATCGTCAACTTCGCGTCGTTTGCGGGCACGATGATTAACATTTTGAGTGTCCTGTTCAACGCGGAAGCGGACATAAAATTCTGCGCGATCGTCGCTGACGCCCTCGCCACGGGAATGGCGTACTTTGTAAAAGCGGCTGATGACAACGGCCTCAAACAGACCGATTCTGTCACGGATGGTTGGAAGGTCGAGGACCTCGAGCAGATGCTGTACGCTGAGGTGCCAGACTTCCCGAAATTGCGTTACAAACAAGTCAACTTCTACGACCCCATTATGCCGACAAAGAGCATCAAGGCTGCAAAACATTCCGTCTTCACAAGCTTTCAACTCGTTGGAGTGTATGTCGTGTCTGAGCTGTATCAACATGCTACAGCTGTGTCGATGTCCACAGACAGCGGCGTACCATTGCTACGCCTTAGTGACGCACTCCGTTCCGCCGATCACATTGAGGGAGAGAGCCAGCACGTAAGTGGAAACCTTGCAGCGTATCTTAGGGAGTTGGCACGGGCAGCTTCCCTTGTTCTCCGAGACCTCAGAGCCGATGCGCAGTTATCCTTGGACCTGGACAATAGAGTTGCCGGTTGCTTCCATGATGGACTGCGCTGGGCGAGCGTGACGAATCCCTTGGTGGAATTCCGCGATTCGGAGCTGTATGCACTATCTGCTGGTATCGCCCAGGCGATGCACTATGAGACTGTGGCGACTCTGGTAAGTAAAACTGATGATCCTCACCATCTCTCGGCCATGACATGCGGTTTCCTAACATGCCCTTCCTCTCAGACCGACTACAATTTCCGAAATCTTCTTGTCGCGAACATTGATCAACAGATCCAAACCAGCCCGCGGGTAGAAGCTATCCAGGATTATATCGCGTTCCTACTTGCCAACAAATTCAACATTCGAGCCCGCAGGCTTGATCACATCGAAGTGCCAACCCAGTCCACTTGGACCGCGGTCCTCGGGAGAATTGAGGAAAGGCTCAAGCAACCTGAGTTCCTGGAGCTGAGAGAGGTCTGCCGCTTTGCGGCCGTCCTCTCAGGAGCCTTTGCCCGCCGCGACGGCCCTGCGGCAGCCCTCTCCTCGACCATCAGCCACGCAGCTGCCAGGGCGGGCGCGGATATGGGGCCGTACGTGGCTCGCATCCTGTCACAGCTCTTCTCGTCGTCGAAGAAGGGTCTCCTCGACCCGGCGAATCACACCATCCAGAAGCCGTTGTACCTGCAGTGGATCTACCAGCAATGTGTCCAGCCGGTGTTGAACCTCGCGTACCCGCTGTCCCGCGGGGACACTAGCGCGGTGTACTCGATCTACATCCTCCATGCCGTCAAGAACCTGGCCCTCGGCCACTTCGCAGACGACGCGCCAACCATTGTCCGCATCGTGCTCACCGTCCTGCAGAAGGCCACAAACAACTACGACGTCGAGGCCGCATGCGGAATTACCCTGCAGATCCTTGTCGGCGAGCCCGCCCTGCTCCGGTCGCACGTCGCCTCGCTCGTCAAGGCGGTCAAGGGCGTGTACGGCCGGTCGCTGACTGTCCCGGCCGTCTCCGACCGGTCACTGACGGCACAGGACGACAAGGAGTGGCCCGTCGACAAGGCGGAGTACGCGCAGAGCGGCCGGTTCAGGTACGCGGGTGACAAGGAGAAGATCCGCAGGATGTCGCTGAGGACGCTCGAGGTGCTCCCGGCGCAGCTGGACGAGAATGACCTGCGCGCGTATGCCGACGAGGTGCGGACGCACCTCTCAGTCGCCTTGGGCGACCGAGTGAGGGATGTACGCCGCGCTGCTGAGGCTGCGCAGACCGCTTGGTCTAAGATCTCGACTTGATTTAACATTTGTAACCGGGATTGGATTGGTCTAGATAAGAAGAGCCCGAGACCGGCTTAGTGATTTGCATTGGATGTTAGAATAGATACCCCTAAGCTACATGCGGCAACGTACAGCACACGAAGACACCGGCAGCGGGAGCATTGGCGGGACAGTTTCCCTTTCATGTTTGCAGCTATGCCGTTCATGTGTCTCCTTCTGAACGAGGCTGGCATGTGCCGAAATCACACCTCATGGTGTAGACTGCTTAGAGTCAGGTTCGAGGGATCTTGTGGCGAAAGATCAAATGCAGCGCGTTATGGTGCCCAGTACGTTGATTATCATTAGATTCCCGTCGAGGCAGCCTGGCACGGCAAAGTCCTCATATCATGACAAACTCTTAGGACAATCATCCCGCCTTTTCCCGGCGCTCGTCCCAGAAGCCCCCTGCCAGTCTACGCCTTCCTCCTCTTGCCGCCCTTCTTGGCGCTGGACCCCGTAGCCTCGGCCTTGGCCGCACCATCGGTCGCCGCCCCGGTGGCGGCCAGCATGGCGCTCAGCTCCTCGTCGGTGTACTGCGGTACGTTTGCCCGCTTGGGGTCGAGGCTGCCGATCACGGGGACGGTGGAGGCAAGCATGGTCTGGAAGGGTGTCGCGACGAAGCGGCCAGCAGCGTCGAACCACTCGGTGAAGGAGCGCGAGAGGTTGATGGTCGTGGGCTTCCCGTTCTTGGGCGCGATGGTGATGGTCAGGTTATAGATGGGGACGTTCTTCTTTGTATGTGTCGCGATGGTGATCTACGCTCGTCCGTCAGTCAGTCACCCTGGCCTCTGCTTCTCCTTCTCACTCAAATACGTACCGTCTCCCCTCTTGGCGCGGTGCCCACGTATACGATGCCCTTCTCCTTGAGCCAGATCCACAGCGTGAGGGCCGTGTTCAGCAGCGAGTAGACTGCGACGGCGCCAGCCGTGTAGTATTTCGTGCTCTCGAAGCCGAGCTTGTAGTCCCAGAGGAAACAGGCGGCCGCGACGAGGAAGGCCGAGTAGCCCAGGGCGAGCCGCACATCAGTCAGCGTGTGTGACTGCTTCAGGCCCAGGCTGTTGAGGTAGTTGGGGAGGGCGTCGTCTGAGGTGTTCTTGAGGTCTGCGAGGTTGTAGAGCGTGATCTTCTCGGCGGAGACTGCCATCTTGTCCGTGCATGCGAGCGTACGCTATTTTGGCTGGTGGTGCTGATGTTTCTGCTGCCGTTAGGGAGCAAGGCTGGATACAACAATGTCTTTGAGGGGACAAGTGGTGTTGGACGGTTTTCATGGCCTGGCAGTGATCTACAAAGGTGTCCTTCTGGGGGAGCTCGAACAGGGGTCCTGTCAGGCCAAGGTCCAAGCTTTCCGAGGCCTGCTTGGTACACTAAATATGCTACTGTACTAGTGTAGACTACTATGTTGTAAGCTTCCCTACCCCAATTGGTTGGGTTGTTAGCCGCAACCCATAAACCACACCCCAAAAGCCAGCTCCAGGTTCAAACATTCGACACCATCAACTGCAGGACATACAACGCATCGAAAGCCATGGCCCAGGTACCAGTGCAGACTATACATCGGGACCCCCAGCTATTGTTAGACACCTTGCAATGAGCTTCTCCATTCTATGCCAATTGACTGACCTCGTGTGCAGCTACTGGATCCTGGTCCCCATCACGGTGGTCATGGTATGGCCCCCCTTCTCGTCTTGCAAGCATCGGCTAACTCCCTCCCTCCCTTCCAGGTCCTGACCGGAATCCTGCGACACTACGCGACAGTTCTCCTCGCAACACCGCCCAAGGCCCAGGAGCTCAGGGCCATCCGGGAGCAGCGTTCGCTCATGCACGGCATCCAAGTGCGATCCAACTTCCACGTCCTATCACGGCGGTCCTTCAATGTTCGACGCGACGCCCTGACTGCCGCCTACGAGTCTGGCGCCTTCCTCAAGGCTCCCGAGAATAAGGGACAGGCGCCGCCCAATCCGATGACCGACCCCAACGCCATGGAGGGCATGATGGGCGCCATGAAGGGCCAGATGGCCATGATTATCCCCAATACCTTGATCATGAGCTGGATCAATGCCTTCTTCTCGGGATATGTGATCAGTATGTCTCTGATTCTGTTATCCACGGGAAGGGTCTGCTGACAGACCATGCAGTGAAATTGCCGTTCCCCTTGACCATCAAGTTCAAGAGTATGCTCCAGGCAGGTGTGGCAACCAAAGATATGGACCCCAGGTGGATGTCTAGCATCTCGTGGTACTTTTTGTGTATTTTCGGACTGCAGCCCGTCTTCAACTTCATCCTCGGCAGTGACAACGGTATGTTGTATTCTTCCCCGGGCCCCCTATGCCTTGCCATCCCAGCTAATCGTCCTCTCCTCTTCTTAGCCGCGAACCAGATGGCCCAGCAGATGGGTCAAATGGGGCCCCAGCCTGGGCAACAGATGTTTGGCCCTGGTGTTGACCCAAATAAGCAGTTCCTAGGCGAGGCAGAGAACCTAGCTGTTATTGAGCACTACTCGGTCCTCGATAACGTCGAGGACCGCCTCCTTGAGAGCGTCAAGGTGTAGATTGAGGCGATTGAGGTGCAGGACTGATAAGAGGCAGAGGCGTTGTTGCCGGGGTATCTAGATGTGTAGACAAATTCTGTCCAAATGGCCGGCAGAATGAGCATGAACCGCATAATCCCCTCAAAATTCCCACCAGAGCGTGCAACCCAGGCCCGGGCTCTTCATGCTCCCCTTGATGATATACGGCGGCTTCCTTTGCTGCTCCTCGGCCTGCTCCTCGCCAGGCGCAACGCTGGGCTTCGTGGGCGTCTGGTCGTGCCACTCCTCGCCGATCACCGCCAGGCGGACCGTCTCGTGGACATCCCACCACATAGGGCCCGTCTCTTCGTTGTTCCAGACCCAGAGCTGCTCGTTGTGGTCGAACTGGCACCCATCAGGCAGCTCCTCAGCCTCGACAAAGATGTCGCTGAAGAACTCGGTGCGCACTGCCGGTCACACTGTCAGCTATGCTGTCCCGGAAGGAGGGAAGGGGGGGGGGGCAAGCGGGTGGAGAGTCGTACCGTGAATACCCTCTGGGGTGCACTTGGAGATCCTGGCCATGATAACCTCGCCTTTGAACGGTCGGAAGACAACAAGACGGAACTCGGCTAATGGAACCATGTCAGTTGATGTTGTTATTGGAGAAGAAGGGGGGGGTTAAGGGGGCACTCCTGTACCGTTCACATTGGCGTTTCCTGTGCCCTGCCGGATCAGACCTTCTGATGCCCATAGGAGGTCATACAGGCAGATACAGAGGCCAATCTTCTGTATTACCTGTTTTAGATAGTCAGTTGTGCACCCGTACAAACTCCGAATCCCGTCGGGGAACCTGCCTTGTTTGCATATTTGGCGTTTATATTGTCCTCGATGGCGTCGCTGCTCTTCTTGTGGAAGTCTTCAGGTGTAATCTGGACCAGGTCCGCAATTTTTGTCTGAGAGGAAGTTAGATGACTCTCTTTTTCCACTCCTTCAGATGCTCTCAGACATGTATCATTTACCAGGATAAACATCGTGACTTGGATAATAACACAGCCGCTTTCCTCGAACCCAGAACGAGTCGTCTCAGCGAGTTCTTGGCTGCCCAGGTGATTCGCACAAGGCACTGAGTGCAGTAGGCTTATGAGTTCAACCCTCGACACGGACTCAGTGATTGTCAGGAGAGGGTTAGTGTGGTTTGGCGGGTGACGGACCTAGGCGACGAGTCACGGTTCCATGACAGCACCATGCAAAATTCGCCAACAAGGTTTGTGTTTTTTTTTTCCGAATAAAAATTGAAGAATTCTAGACATCGGACTTGTGCAGGTGACCGCAAACTTCCTGCCTGGGTACCCAGTATGGCCGTGGTGTTTGGCGTTTTCAAAGGGTGCTACAAATACTCTTCGTTCTGCCTGGGTACCTTCAATGCTCGCTCGACTGTTTTTGCTGCCCATGCACGGACCAGGAAGTGCCCCCACACCCGATCGGCACTAACTAGGGGGCGCCCTTGTCGCCTAAGGCCGATGCTGAACGATCTCGCAGGGCAGCCATCGACATTGCAAATCCCGACACCTTCTACCTTCCCACCATCGATCCGCGTCCCATTCCAGCCCCCATAAGATATCCGACCTCGACTCTCTCGGCCTCCCTAGCAATCATCTGCTCGTCCCGCCCTCGTCAGCACTGCTGCTGCTAAGAATCACGGGGGTGCTGTACTGAATACTCCTTACGAACAAGCCATCCAATTTGTGGTTCGTTTTCTTTGTTTAGCAGCTTGTTCCTTCACGTGGCCATAAGAAGCCTCCTTGGCTCCGTCACGACCCAAGCTCGTTACCCATCGTCCATCGCCGTCCCCGGCGGCAAGGCTTGCCTCTTGGACTGTCCATATCCCAAGTGACCCACCGTCTGACGAGACACCACCGGCGAGAACCGGCGACGAGACGGTGACGACGAGCCATCATGGCATATAATTACGGCCCTCCTCCGCCCGCCCCGCCGCCCGCCCCTCCAGCGGCTGGTGGCTATCCGCAATATCCCCCATATCAAAGCCAAGGTGGCCGTGGTGGCCATTCAGGGAGAGGAGGGAGAGGAAACCACCACTCTCAGGCAGGTGGCAGAGCCGATTACCAAGCCCCTAGCCCGTATGGGTATAACACGCAGCAGCCTCCGCAGCATCAACCACAACCATACGGCCCGCAGCACCCAGGACAGTACCCTGCCCAGCATCCGCAGCCAGGAGCCGGCGCATATCCTCAAGCTCCGCAGCAGCCACCGCAGCAATGGCCCGACCAGAGCCACCAGCATCACGGCCCGGGTGCCAATGCCCTCCCTCCTCAGAATTACCATCCCAACTATGCCCAGCACCTCTACCACCAGCAGCAGCAGCCGCAGGCCTATGGCCAGCAGCAGCCACCATCGCAGCAGCAGCAGCCGCCGCCTTACGGACCTCCTCCGCCACAACCCTATGGCCAGCCGTATGCTGCACCGCAACCGCCAAGTGGTCCCCCCCAACAGTGGGGTGCTCCAGCTCCCGCGCCTTCTCACTCCCCCCCCAACCAGCCCCATCAGCAGCAGTATGGAGGTGGCCGTGGCCGCGGAGGACACCACAACGCCTCCAAGGCGCAACCCATGGGACCGCCAATCCGCATGGGCTTTGACAATGGACCTCCTCGGGATCCCAATGCTCCAGTGAACACTGGGTACCCGGCGCAGCCCTACGGACCCCCCCAGGGCCCAAGCCCATATCCTCCTGCTCCCTATCAAGGATATCCTCCCCCACCTGCCGCTCCCCCTGTTGCTGGTCCTCCGCACCAACACAGCAGCGGATTCCAACATAATGGCCGCCATCATGGTCGAGGAGGGTTCAATAACCATGGCAACAACTTCAGGCAGCGCTCTGGGTTCCATGATAACAAAGGCCGCCACCACCATCACAATAATAGCAGCAAGAAGTCGGGGGGCGGCCCCTCAGCTCTGCAGGCGCACCATCAGAAGCCTGATGCCGCTTCGGCTGGGAAAAAGAAGAAGCGCAAGACCAACACTCTTGGTCTCACGCCGGGTGACGAGTCTGAGGACGACGGCGTTGATGAAGAGGCTCAGCTGAGCGAGCTGATTGGCAGCGAGGTCCCCCAGTATGTTTGTCTGTATTTTCCAGCCGAGGATCTTGGTACTAACGCGGCTGCCTAGACTATCAGACATCGCTGCGTGGATCGAAGAACGCAAGCGCAACTTTCCTACCCAGAATCGCGTCAAGGCCAAGTTGGCCGCGGGAAGCACGAGCAAGAACGGAGATACCAAGGACGAGCGTGCGCTAGCCCTAGAGAAGGAGCAGGCCAAGGCCGACAAGCTCCGTCGTGAGCTGGAGAAGGTCGAGTCCAGCCTGAAGAGGAAGCGTGAACAGCAAGACGCTGGCGACGACATGCGCGGAGTTGCTGCTGGCACCTCCAAGTCACCCTCAGTCAAGTCCGAGGACGACAAGCCCGAGGTCGCATCTGCCAAGCAGGACCCTAATGCTAACCTCCCTCCGCCTCCCAAGAAAGCCGACCCCACCAAACACTGCAAGTATTATTCAACTGGAGGCACATGTGGCAAGAAGGGCA
Source organism: Stenocarpella maydis (assembly GCA_002270565.1). Lineage (NCBI taxonomy): Eukaryota > Fungi > Ascomycota > Sordariomycetes > Diaporthales > Diaporthaceae > Stenocarpella > Stenocarpella maydis. The sequence continues at coordinate 297,233 of NQMI01000045.1, forward strand.
AGTGCCGCTTTGTCCATGATCCAGCCGTCAGGGAAGCTGCGTTGAAGGAGCGGGAGATGAATGGCGGACGGATGACGCTTCAGCAACGGCTGACGCTCAATGACAAGGATCAAGAGGATCTGACGATCATCAAGACCCTCGCCTACCTCAAGGAGAAGGGCTTGATGGAGGCCAAGTCAGCCTCGAATGGCACGGCTGCGAACGAGAAGGCCCCGACCCCGACCCCAAGCACCAAATCCTCATTGCCTCCTCCTCCAGCCAATGGCCTGCCGCCTCAGCCACCACCGAGCGTTGTCTCGACGCCAGCTGTCCGTTACCAGGGTTGGAATCTCAGCGGATTTGGCAACACTGGCGTTAAGAGTGACCATTAGGTTGCGTTTCCTCGACATACATTCTGCCCCGCCGGTTATGACCGTCACTGGTATTGGTGCTATGTCTGAGGCGCGAGCACCAACAGTTTAAATTAAATATTCACCTTTTTTGCGACCATCGGCTTGTCTTTTTCTCTATTCCTTGTCACTTGGCAACGGCGCTCTGGAAGGTCACTCGGTCAGATAAAAGCATGGCGGGTGGGATAAACAAGTAATCCAGACCCTCACGGCCTGCTTTACCTCCCCTTTTCCCTTGATAGGTCTATGCTTGTCTAATACACACACATCTTTGTACCCCGGGGCATGTTGTTCTCAGCATGGAGTTGAGAGGTGCCTCTCTTGTTTATTTGGATTGTATTGCTGTGTGGAGGCCCAGGACTGGAATCAAGTTTGCGTACCGTTTTGGTTGTCCTGGCAATACGATTAGGTTTTCTTCCATGGCCATCCTTTTGACGGGCAGGCCCCCAGGGCCACGGCAAGTGGTATACCTCCAGAGCCTGCTGAGCCGGTGAATCGTTTTCTTGGAGACCACGTCATTTGACTCATCCCCTCACGCCTAAGCCTTGCACCCCTTTCTTTTGTCCCCTGATCCTGATCATCTCTGCTCGGTTTGAAAAGCCACCCCCCCCCCCAACTGGAGGTGTTGGTGAAGGTTGTGTGCAGTTCTCCGTGGCCTCGCCGTCGTTCATGGCTCTCCAGGGTGGGGGATATCCAGGTGGTACCAATTGAGCTGGGGGCCGGGTGCCTTGGACTCTAAGAGCATCCCGTAGTACGAGTACCAGGGCTGCTCGGTGGTGTCATGCTGCCTAATTTCCCTGTACTACCGGATGACGTGGTATGCCTGATCCCTGCCATTCGAATAATCGGTAGCCCATTTGTTGGCCCCGTACGCGTGCTTGCTCTCCTTAAACAGTCCAAGTACTGCTGTCAACTAAAATCGATATAATTATAGTCCCTGAAGCAGTTGGATCGCTACCTCCTTGGAACGAGCTATATAGTGACACTTGCCGAGATCCATGGGAGGAGTAAAAAAGTGCAGGTATTGTCGCATTGCAAAGCTAGCTCCACGGTCAGGTACCTGTCCCGCTGTCAGGTCATCCAAACCAGCATCATCGTCCATACGGTCGCTAAGAGCGAACAGCCCCTCATTCGTCCGTTTCATAATCCGTGTCTGATATGTAACTGTACCAGAGTCGCCCCTCGTGCTGCTACCATTCGTCTTTGGAAGCCCGGATGCCGTTCCAGTGGTCGGCTGGCGTTTTCAGAGGTATAAATTCTCGGCCCTCTGCATCGCTTCGTGCAGGTGCTAGCCCATCAGCGAGTAGAAAATAGCAATGCCCTCTAGGACGCGCTATGGATGGCCGCTCAGGGTGATCTTTTCTTATTCATATCATGTAGTAAGGCTGGGGTGATGGCGGAGCAGCCCACAGCGTCTTAGTTTGTAGAAGCAAGCCATTCGAAGGGGCATTGGATCATGAAGGAAAAGGACCCAGGACTACCGAAGTTACGACTCGGACAAACCAGACACCGGCAACCGTACCGGCTTTTAATCTCCTCATTCTGTGTTGTGTACCCGTCATTGGCCAAATAGGGGAGGAAGAAACCCCTGGTTCACTTGAGCAGGTTCAACTATAGCCACTGTTCGGTGCCAACACGGGAAGCGTTGATCAGGCTTGTGTGCTCAATCTCAGCGCCACCCCACGGCAAGGCTGTGGGGGATGACCCGCTGCTCGTAGTCGTGAGGCTCCAGCCTTTAGACTGCGGAACTACCCAGGTACTTTTGGTTTTGGGACGCCGTCGGACATGTTTCTGTTCAGTCCGCGGCGTGCTATTTGATGACTAGCGGTGAAGATGGCCATTGTAGCCAAACAACCTGGGGAAAGGGAGAGCGGCCAGGAACGGCAGGGAGAGTATGAGAACATGTTGCTGAGTCTTAGGTTGAGCACCGAGCTTCAGTGGACAAGATTTCTCCCTACCAAAATTGCTTGGGTGCTGGACTCATCCTGTACGGTGTGAAGACTGAGTAGTGATACTATATCTGATCTCGTCCGTCCTTGTTGACCCTTGGACTGAACTCGGCTCTGGTGAGAGATGGCAAGTGACCCAGATGGGTTGCAAGACCTACATATCTAGGCAATTCACACAAGCTGGTCTTTGGATGCGGTATGAAAATTCCCGTATACTAGTAACTTAGCCCTTATATTCACTTGAGAATTCACACGTTTGCAATGCTTAGAACATCTGTTGAGTGACTGTCCTTTCAATGCCCTAAGGTGAAATAATACCATAGCTGTTAAAAAGATTTGCTCTATTTCACCCAACAAAATTAGTCTCGATACAACTACAAGAAGTCTGACATCGATTCCAGCTCTCCGTTGTTTCCTTCGGTCTCCTTCTCTCAACAACCTCTCCACTCAAGGTTATCTATTTTGTGCAAGAACATCAGACACTCACGATGCAGTCCATTTGGGCTTTTATTTCCGCCATTCTCATGGTTGATTTGGCACTTGCTATGCCAACCGTCAACACCCTGACGGCCATCGAAAACATACAAAACCAATCTGCCAAGACCCAGATGCCCGCCTTCTCCGGTGCGACGCCCGTTCAGGATGCGCCCTTCACCGCTGGCACCGTGCCCACTACGATGATCACACCCAGCGGCATGACTGGTGGTGCTGCTTTGTTCGCAGCCATGGCCATTTCCACCACAGCCTCCACCACGGCCTCCACCACGGCCAACAGCACCGCCATCAGCACCGGCACAAGCATCCCTCTCGTTCCCAACCCCCTGTCCATTGGAAGTACCAACAGCACCAAGGGCTGTAGTCCGTGCTACTGCGAGGGCGAGACGTGGAACGACTTGGGGACCTGGGATCAAATCAACCACGAACTGCAGAACAGGGGGATCGTCAGGGTCACCTACATCCCCGCGGGCTACCACGTAAGATAAACGACCTCGATACCCAGAGCGGCGTATCTAGCAAATTTATTACAGGTGAACGAGCATATCTCGATGAATAACCACTGCTTCGTCTTCGAAATTGGCGTTGACAAGGGCAACGCATACGACCTGACCCCGCAGGCGATCACGAAACTTCTCCGGGGCGCCCACGATCGGTGTCCCCATGGTAGCCGTTCGGGGCTGGACTTTCTAGCTCCGGATGGAGGTATCCAGGGCAGAGGCTGGGTCAAGGCTGACCCACAGAGGAACCCTGATTGCTCTTGAGAAAATGGTGGGTGGTGGGTGGAAACTATCACGCCTTGTTTTGGTTGGAAGAGTTATGGTGTGAAAGGTAGAAGATGAGGAGACGTTATACACTACCTAAAACACAAGTGCTATAGAAATCAAAGCGGCACTCACTCCGCCAATCCTCCTGTGCAGTTCGTTTGGTTAGCCCGCCCAAGCGCCCCCGCTAACATCAGGTTAACGATCGCTACTCCTTTCCGTTTCCTTCTAATACACCGTTCACATTCCAAAAACTACCCCCCGGAGGCCCTTGCACCAGCTGAACCAGTTAGGAGACCCTAAGTCATCTCTTCATCCGAGTCATCTTGCCACATCTCATGGGTTTATCGCCTCCTCGCTTGTTCCATTTCCTCCCTCCACCTTTCGACTTGCCCAAAGTCCGTCACCAGCCTCGGCATACTACTGATCCCATTCAAAGATTCCAGAGCTACTCGATTATATTGGATTTGGTTCCGGCAATATGGACAGACTTTCTCCGTTTTGAATGTGAATCGGCCCCTGTCAAATGGTTTGACGGGATTCAGGCTCCATTGCATAAAGCACCTCTTGCATATTATATGCTTATTCCCGCATCCGACATAGACAGGATACGCGTAGGTGCTGCTGACATCAAAGTCGTTCAGGCAGATAAAACAGTTATTCCTGTCACTCTGGTCCAGCTCTTGTTGGGTTACTCTTGTACAGCTCTGCTCGGCATTGGCCGTAGCCTGGCGCAAGTCGTTGTAGAAACTGTACCATTTGCATGTTGCTACTTCTTCAAGCGCTGCGAACGGCTCAGTCATAGAGTTCACGTCGCGGTGGTGGTGGCCGGTGTGATCCTGGAGGTTTTCGGGATCAAGGCCTCCGAGATCATCTCCGACCTCTTCAGCAAGGTACCACCGACCAGCCCACCACATATGATATTCGATTAGGTTATTGTGCAGATCGAGCCGGATGGCGCTATCGTCCAAATTGAATAGTGCTCTCCGAAGTCTTCCTGTGCGAAGACGGATATACGGGGTTTGATTCGGTGATGTTGGAAGAGCGTCATAACTTAAACGTTGCCAGGGTTCCAGGACTATGGTCATAAACATATCCGCGAGATCCATCATGCGGTCCTCGCACAGACCAGCGTCAAAGATCAATAGCTGAAAGATGAAGTCCAGCGTCACCTCGGCAAACAGCTGGTTTCTATCCCAGGTTTCGGGTGTGCGGTAACCTCGCAGTTCTAGGTCATCCGCGGGGGCCACGGTTTTTGTTAATTGCATTTGTTCGTCTTTGAAACTGTTCAACTTGTCTAACCGATGCTGAATGTGCTCTCTGGGGCGCAAGGGGACGAATTCCAGGATCTCCCATGGATCCGCTGGCTGGGTTGCTGTTGCGGGCCTCTCTGGGCCTGGCAAGTTCTGTGTACTAAGCGAGGCCATGCATTCATGGTAATACCTGGCAATGCCGGTGAGTGGCCTATTCTGATGATCAATATCTTCGAGAGTCTCCAAGTTCATCACCTGATCTGGAGGCGTAAAGTCCACCAATAGCCACCTCCCGACTTCTTGTATTATCTTGCCTGCAATTCCCCTCTTAAGGGTCGTGGCAATGTTGTTGAGGTACGGATACCACTCGGTTAGGTGGTTTTCTGCGTCGGTCCAATGGCTACTACTCGGCATGGGTGGGTGGAATTCAGACTGCCGACACTTTCACTCCGAAATGATGTACTGAAATGCCGTTCTAAGTACACCGACGGAGTCATCCTCGTCCTCGTTGAAGTCGTCGCCCCACTCTTGTCCTTTCAGATTTCTCGCTTCTTGTGACATAGGGTTGACAAAACCACCGTTCTCATCCCGTCCGTCAAAAAGATATTCTTGATACTCTAGTACTATAAGGAAAAAGTATGTTAATTTTTCAATTCTCATTTGAATCGTGCTTCACATCAAAGACATGCTTGTTCAAGTAAGGGTTGTGTACTTGCATGATTTGTTGTGAAGTACATCGGTCTCGATGTAAGCCATGGTATATTCGTAATAATTCTTGACCATTACTTTGTAGGGTTCTGGGTTCTTATCCTTCCCCCTGGTAATCAAGTGTCGGGATGTAAGATCGGATGCCTTGTTGTATACATCAGTATGCCCAGTGCTGTAATAAGCTTTGAGTTAGCTGAGTTGTGCAATAGCGTGTGAAGTGATCTCGAGCCAGCAAGGTTGCATCAATCGAGAACATACTATGTTGGGCAGGCGATACTAAAGATCTCCTGGATCTCGTCGAGGCATTCGAGGCAGCCGAAAAAGGGCCGCTTCAGCCTGTTATCTTTTCGATTAATTTGCCAATAGTATGGCAGAGACTGTAAGTTCATTTAGTAAGAGATTTTCAAGTAGTAGTCGTAAACTAAAGAAAGGCGATGGCCGCTGCCATACTTCCCGCCAAGGACTGATGCGATGATACGTCCGTTAGACATTGAGAACATTGAAACGTACACAGCGGACCAATTTGTCCAGTTCATGGTCGCATTCTGAGTAACGAAGTTTGAGCCAGATACATCTGCGCCATAACTATTAGCCAGAATTAATGGACAAAAATCATTTCGGAGATATATACATTTTTGAAAATCTATATCATATGGCCACTGTGTTTCAGTCTACTAGGTGAAATTGGTCGGGTCGATCCAAGGTAGCACTGCGAAACTCGTATGGGGAAAAAATTGAACTGCGATGCTGTGGTGAAAATCCCTGTATTATGGGCCGTAGATCTGTCAATTTAATTCGTTGTTTGATTCTCATAGAGCAAAGCAGCTGCATCCGGCTCGGGTCAGATAATTTGCACAAGGTTTGGAAGGTGGTTGACAAAGACACCATTTCTTCCACAATTAACGCTAGCTGCAATCAATTTCTTCCTCAGCGCTGCGTTAGGTTTCGAACACAATCAAAAAAAGAAGAGAACGGATATTCGCACCCGAAAAAACGGATGGCGCACCCGATCCCCACTAACTAATCAGCTGCAGCCAATAAGATCACACCATTTAACCTCAATTAACCACCCACCCATAGTGCTTTTTACAGCCTCACCCAGTTACCCTATCAAACCCCCTTCTGCACACACTTTTAATCTCCTCCCTACCACCAATACTTCATTAAATCCTTTAACAACTTATCACCATTAGTTAATTCAACATCAAAAATACCTTCTATCTCTTCAGATTCCAATTTACTGCCCTTATAGTGATAGCGCAGGTCCCAGACTACTTAAGCCTTAAGGTGCAGTAGCAAGCAGACTATTATAACTAGAACGCCAACATTACTGCTATAAAAGGCCGCCATCCAGCACTTTACAACCCTCCCTCCTTCCTAAGACTTTTTTAGAATGGATATAATACCTATAAGAACCTTAAGGCTAATTTAAATATAGCTACAAAATCTACTAGATTTCTAACCATTATTAAAGAATTAGATGCAAATTAGGTCAGATTAGTATATAGCTAGAGCAATCTATAGCCCTTAACCGCCTAAATAAATAACACTATAACAATTAAAATAAGCTATAGCTAGCAAGTGCTTACCCATTTAATGAGAGTAATAAAGGGTAAGTAAAAGCTTAATATTCAGAAAGAGAAATATACCTATTATAATCCCTAAAAAGTTAAGGAAGCCTAGTAAAGCTGGCTAAAGCTAATAGACCCATAATGCAATTTCCTCACTTATATCGCTAAAGAACCATTAATTACCAAGCTAAAGAAGCTTAAATAAGCACTCTAATAGGAGTTTCCAGACATTTAGTTGGGGCTAAATATACTAAAAAACTAGCTAACAGATTAGCATAGAGAGAAATAAGAAATCTATATACTAATATAGGCATTATTAAATTTACTTAAAAAGAAGGAATACTAATATTAATATACCACTAATATTAAGGGCAACATTATAGGCATCTTCTAGTATACAACCAAGCAGATTATATAAATTCAAGAGCAACAATTTATATAGTACCTCTTGCTCAACTATATATATAATATAAATATAAAGAAGATGCCATACTTTTAAGGTATATGTTATGAGCCGACACATGTTGGCGGCTGACTACCGCAGAAGACAACCCCGCAGGACGGAAAGTGGCCCCCGAAAAGAGCGCCCTACCTAATCCGATCAGTAACGCTGTCTTATCAGGGTTAGGGTTAGGGACCCACCACGGCTTCGGTTGATCAGGACGAAGCCCACGAAGTCAGAAGGACGGCTTCAGTTGATTAGGACAAAGCTAGCAAAGCTATCACTAATTACAAATGAAGAGTCAGAATATATATATATAAATATAGTCATTACCATAATAAATAGCTTTTAATAAAATAGACTCTTTAGTTATCAATCTAAGTATTCAATCCCAATATTAAATAACCTTATAAGCTAGTAATCATTATTAGTTAATAATATTACTTAACAACCGCCTAATAATATATTCTAAATATAAACCCTTAATCTTTCAGGTTTAATATATTTAAAAACCCTTTAATTATTACATTTTAATGACTCTTATTTATATATTGCTATGCGGACTTTAAGCAATATTATATGTGGAACCCTTTATGATATCAGACTCTAGAATAACTACCCCTACTTGCAACCTTCTCTATAAGCTAAACAAACTCACTAATAATAAGACTATAGACTCTTATATCTAGGAACTAGTTAATAAGGTTAGACAATTATGCCTCCTTATAGAAGAACAAGCTTAATATAATACAGAAGTCAAACAGCTTTAACAGGAAATTACCACCCTCCAAACAGGAGCCAATATTATTAATACCCCAATTTAAATAAAGGAATATATTAAGCTTAATACTCTAGCCCCTTATAATAGAACTGCTGGATAACTTCAAGCATACCTAATGTAAGTTAGAGCCTACTAGTGCTTCCATAAGCTAGATGTACAGCCTAGCAGAAAAAGGGTTATACACTGTTCCGGGGTCTAGGGGAACCGGCATGTTTCGGAATCTGGAGGAAAACTAGCCTTGGCATCCCCTCCCCCTCCAAGACTATAAGAAGGGGCCTTCCTGCGTTGCTTTTGAGAAATTTCTAGTCCTAGAGAATCAATCTTTTTATACTCTGTGAATTATATCTATTAGATATATATATGTATACTATAAAACTATTTCTTATGCCCTCTTTTTCTGCCTCTCCTTTTTAGCACCCTTTATTCCCCTTATAACTCTCCCATTATATTAAGGGCTCCTCTTCTTATCTTCCACGCTCCTCTTGGGGTGGTTGCTTGATTAGGGCTCTAGCAGAATGTGTGCCTTTTTGTGTGTGTGGAGGTTTTATCCTCTTGCTCCCTCCTCTGGGCCCGTTTTTACTAGTATCTGCCCTATAAATTAAATATAGGTTATTTCAGCTAATGAGGTTTCTTCGGCTACTATGAAGTTCCTCGGCTTTTGGGCCTGGATTCCCTGTTTTATTTATAAGGTTGTTAGCTACTTTAGGGGAGTGAATCTCTATACTTTTAATATTATTTGATTCTGATTAGAGCTATAGTACCCTCTTGCTCTTAATAGAGGATTTTGCTATTATGTAAAGGCTAGATTTACCCTCCTGAGTTGCCTATAGTTGACCCAGTAGCGATAGGAGCAGGTATGTGTGAGGCTGGTCTGATCTCTATACCGAGCTGACTTTATTACCTTGGTTGTATCTTAGACCCCCTCCTAGTATACCTAATTTGGTAGTAAAGTATGGAACCTCTGGCCTAGCTATACGTTCCTAGAAAAGCTATTAAGGGATTTATGTTCTTGGGCCTTAGAAATTCATTCTAATTGGATTTAATAGTATTTAATTAGGGCTTATTTCCTTAGAAGGGATATAAAGGACTGGTATTAAGAAGGTTTAGTGGATCCTAACCGCCTATATTACCTGAAACTCTCTTACCCTTAAATATGGTACCTAAAGGCTTGGTATGCTAATTCCCTAATATAGGTAAACTGGGTGTAATGGAGCCCTGGTTTAACTGATTAGGCTCCTCTTTAGTTTTCCCTTTTGAGTTATTATTATAACGTCTGGTTACCCTATTAAATACTATATTTGAGATATCATCTAATATTATATGATGTTGGGTTGGGTAATAGTGGTACTAGATGTTACGTGCTTCTGTAGGGAGTTAAAGAGGTTCCTGCCCTACTAACTACTATCCTTCTAATTAGTAAGCTTGGAGCTTCTGCTATTATTAGCACCTCCCGCGGTTAGAATGGCTAGCATTAGCAGCATGAGGGTATTCCAAATATTTATATTATCCTCTCCTCTGGTTGCTTGCAGTTGAGTAGCTCCTGCCTGCTACTATAGCAAGACTTCATAGTATTTGATGTAACCTTCTATACTAATACTATTCACTCTGATTATACCTGGTTATTCCTATATGCGTTTTAGCGAATTTTAAATAGCACTTAATACCTTTGCTTCTTCTGGATATGCTTGGTGAAGAGAAATATTTAATACCCTTGGATAGTACTTATATCTTGCCTCTTTAGAAAGCAGCTCTGGTGCAGAGAAACATTTAACTTCACTGTTATTGTAAGGGACTAATCAGGACCTATTTACTCCTATATATATCTTAGCGGACCCTGAATAGTACTTATGCTTTTGCCTTCTCTTGAGACCCCTAATAGAGAGAAACATTTGGTACCTTTAGATAGCACTTATACTAGGCCCTCTCCTGAGAATGTAAAGGTAGAGAGAAACATTTGCCTCCGTTATTACTGCGAGGGACTGATTAGGACCTATATCCTCTATTTACCTAATAGAAGATATTTATTCTGCTTCCCCATCCACTAGAGGTTCTCCCTCTAGGGGAAGGGAGTAGGATATAGATAAGGTAAGGGGGCTCTTGTTAAAGAAAGGTCTACCTCAAGGATATTGGTCTCCTTAGGAACCTGCTCCCACCCTATCTGGGACCTCTGATTAGGAGCGTTATGCTCCTATGCTACCCATTTAGGCAGCTTCTCAGCCTGTTATACCTTTAATGCCCTTTAGAAATGCTGCCCTTTGGGCCTTGCTATTTATGCTTTAATTGACTCTGTGATTTAATGAAATTAATGTTGTTAAAGTTGTTAATTTGGTGGAGACTATTGCCAACTAGTTCTAGTATCTATTGGATTAGGTACTTAGCTTATTCCTTTAGGTTTGTGCTACCTTAAGCCTAGTTAATAATATTCATATGATTACTGCAGGAGAGCATGATTGGGTTGGTTAGAAGGGCCAGCTGATGGCCTACTACTAAATCTATAATGCTGCCTCTTATGCTGATCCATCTGAGGTAATTGATACTATCTGGAGGAATTACCCTGCTGAAGATCTGGAAGCCTGGAAGCACTAGATTGCAACTTA
>NQMI01000046.1:0-61584 GCA_002270565.1 Stenocarpella maydis
TTTGGGGGGGGGGGGCTCCGAGGGAGTCCGAGTAGGCCAGTGATGGCAACACTTCACGTCTTGGCTTTCCATTCCGTATTGAGTGTTGAGGATGCATAGTGATACGTGGGATCCCACGCTGGGGATGTGGCACTGTGTATAATTCGTTCCACCAGGGCCGAGCACCTCCTCCTGTCTGCAAGTCTCCGTCTCACTGTCTCAAGGTCGGAGACAGCCTGTGGGTGCTTCGTCATGTCGACAGTAGTTGCCTCTGCGGAGTCGAGCGTTTAAATGCGCATATATACGCTGTCATCCTCAGCCACTAGGTAGGTTAGTGTGCCGGCTCCAGCGGCTATCAATCTTATTGATGACAGCCGCAGTGGAATCAAGCCGGCAAGCAGCATGGTCGGGCGGCCGTGAAAAAATTGCATATCAGCCGAGGTTCTCCTACCAATCATAGCCCCCCAAGACTCCTTTGGCAACTTTATGTCGATCATCTGGCCGAGAAAAACCAACTAACTAGTAGTCAGAGTCGTCCCCTGAAGCCAACCGGCAATTTCCCAAACCCGCACATTGGGCCGGGGCGGGCAGTTCTATTTTAGTATACGGCCGGAATTGAGTGGAAGGGGGTATTCTTTTAGCGTTTTCGGCCCTTGTGTTATGCGGGGAGTCAGCCAGATATTACTAGGCTTTTACGCGCACGAATTTGCTCTTGGAAAATGGGGATTCTTGGACCTGGAAAGCAACAGGCCAGCTCCATTACAACACAGAAGGACTGTCCTCATATTGCAGAGCGGTTACATCGGACTATTCCCGCGGCTGAAATTCTCTACTTATTGCACTACAGAGGAAAATGGATGCACCCACGATGTCCTCTGAGTGCGGCTATGACCTCATATAGTGGCTTCAAATGTTTCTGAGAAGTTGGACCTCGAATATAAACCATAAGACAAAGTATCAATCAGCTTCATGGCATATGACATGAACCCCTGGTGAATGGTAAAGGCCACTGCGCAAGTCCCCCCTGAAGTCAGATTGTTAGGAAGAGGAGAGGGAAAGAAGGTGCCCTAGGTACCTAGGTACCCTCAGGTGCCCTGCTTCAAGAAGCACCCGCCCGCAGGAGCCAACAGGCAGACATTTTTGTAGAATCAAGGGAGCAAATCCATCCTCAGCAGAGCCTCAATCGCTCCGGTGGGATTGGCTGGTCTGTAGGTGGGGTCTTCAATGGCAGAGTTAGCAATTCGCCTCATTCCAGACCTCACGGATGAGAAAGCTCGTTCTGGAAAAAGTATAAGCGGAATAAGTTGACGGTGAGAATCATCTTTGACGTCGCATGATGGAAGACAGCGGGATGCATCCGGAAAAGCCACTCGTCTCAGGCCGAGCCATAGGCCCTGAACACCAAGAACAAAACTACAGTTCCAGCACATACCACTCTCTGGGAGCAGTTCTCAACGGCGGTGCAAAGGCGGTGGCCAGCAATTCTGTGGGCCTTATTACGACAAAAGCGAGTCCCATCATGACAACCGCATGACTCATCACCATCTTCCTCAGTGGGTGCACAAGAAGAGGTTCACGATTATTTGCTCCGTCATTGCCGTCCCCTCTGTCTCGGGGATCATCGCCACTCCCATTGCTTTGATGACGAGAAAAAATGGCGGAGATCAGAATGGTTCTGCACAGTCATGGTAATGTCAACAATTTCCCCTGAGCCCGCAGTTCCAATATCCTACTTACAAGTCTAACTGATCCTGCCTCAGGCCACCCGCTACTACGCCCTTCTCGTGTGAAGACACAAGGTTCTGCGCCCACACATCTCCGACGCACCCTGCAAGCAAAACTACAGATCTTACGACTTCGGCAGCAGACGGCGCAACCCTCCTACCTCCATGACAGCACCGGCATCGGTAGCTCACGACCCGACCTCGATGGACAAGGTAGCAGCCGACCTCCTAACGAGCACGTTGACGACCGCGGCGCCGGCTACAACTCCTACGACATGTCCAGCCGACTGTATGAAAACATGTACCTGGGGCTGTCCAGGCCGGCCATGCAAGGACCTTGACGACTGTGAAGACCCGGGGCCCTGTGGTACTGTTTCTGGGACGTACGCCTCCACAGGCTGCGCGGCGGTGGTATAGGGTAATCCCTCTTTGTGCGCTGGATCGAAACCAGCATGAACGGAGTGGGCGTGCTCGGGCACGTGCCGGTCTACAGGTCGACACCACTCAGCTGTGCCTCCCAGCCCGGTGGAAGTTCGACAGGCCAACACCACCACGATCGTGTTTTTTTTTTCCTTTACTTCTTTTGTTCTTTCTTTTCCTTTCCCCGAAATAGACGGATATCCGCATAGGCTTGGGGCCAGACTGCCGGCCGGACACTGGAGTCTGATGTTTGTGATAGAAGAAGGGGCAAACAAGATTTTAAGGTTTCTTCCCGCTCAGGGGGCTGCACCTTCAAGGGCTGTGTCCAGCAGGGCACAGCTGTTCCGTACCCGAGATCGCCGAGTCCTTGGCGCACAGCCGGTCGAGAGTGGGTGTTGAGTGGGTCGAGGACACAAAGAACTTAGCGGGGATTCTGTCAGCTACACTTTGGACCATAAAAATAGCGCCCCTTAATACGAAATGCTCGTGTTGCTTCGCTGCTAAGGAAAATGCCAACCGTGGGGAGCGGAGACGGCATAAACTTAAATAGAGAATCATGGTGGAGCGACAATCCTCACCGTTCTGGGGGCGACACCTGCCACTTCGGCTTACCCGCCCCGAGATGAACCCACACTCGACGACACGCAACGTCGGGCTGCAAACATGGGCTGAACACATGCGCCTTATATGTAATAGCATGGCCGATCGCCACAGCCTGATAGGTGACGGACGAGCAACCCTCTTATTTTTTTTTTATTTATATCTATATATATATTCAATTTTTTGGTTTCTGGGCACCGTCCGCTCGCTCGTGAAGAATGTCAGCCGCGCTGCTATCCCTGGCTCTCTTGCCAGGCGCCCTCTCGGCAGTGTTTGATCTCCCGATATGGCTGAAGAACAGCTACGTAAGTCGAGCTGCCGGATGCCCCCCAATCGAGTATGAGCAGGTGCTGACGCGCGGTCCAGTCGACGGTTGATGTGGAGATTGGGACGCCCCCTGTTACACACTCCCTGCTCTTCGACAGCGGAAGCTCGACGACTTGGATGGTGGCCGCAGAGTGCGAGGGCACACAGCTCTGCCCCAACAACAGCGGGTTCAACCGTACCGGGTACAACGAGACGGCATCGTCCACAGCCAACGCGACTGGAGCGTACGCTTCGATCGACTATCTGGGGGGTGTGGTGGCTGGCACCGGGATGGAGGACATGTTCATGTTCCCTTCGGCCCCCGGGGTGAGGTGGATGCAGACCTTCCTGGAGGCGTACCACTCCACGTGGTTCAACATCCCAGCCGACGGGTTTCTGGGCCTGGCCTTCAGCACCATCTCGGAGGCGAACACGACAACGCTGGTGGAGACGCTCCTCTGGGCAGGCAGGCTCGACGAGCCGCGGTTCGGGCTCTACTACGGCGTCGAGCTGGCGAACACGGGCGGCAGGGCGGGCGACGGGCGCCTCACCCTGGGCGGCTCGCGCGAGGCGACGTACGTGGACGGCGACCTCGTCTGGACCGACCTGTCGCTGCCGGACGAGCGCGCCCAGCTGTGGCGCGTCGACATGCTGTACGCGGTAGGCACGTCGCCCAACAAGACACGGTCGACGGTGACGACGCCGGGGGCGTGGGGCGTGTTCGACACGGGCGCCGGGCGCATCTCGGTCCCGGACCCGCTGATTGAGAAGCTCTACGCCAGCATCGGCATGAACTGGACGGCCATCATCCACGGGGACCACATCCCGCTGTGCACCGAGTTCACGGACGCGTGGTCGGTCGAGCTCAACATGGGCCACAGCGGCGCGCCCAGCAGCATCGTCCTGACCGGCGACATGCTCAAGAAGCCCGGGTTCGCGACGGGCGAGGACAAGTACTGCTGGCCGCCGTTCGACACCAGCGGCTCGGACGGGCTGTTCCTGTTCGGGAGCGACTTCTTGCAGATGCACTACACTGTGTTCGATTTCGGAGGGTTCGAGCCGTCGGCGTACAAGGCCAGGATCGGCATCGGCTCGTTGAAGGACGAGTACAGGCCCGAGCACATCTGAGGGCCTCGACCTCCGGGCGCCGGCATCCGATCCAACGACCTGTGTAATTTTGTTAGTTAGCCATTGGCAGAGGCGGAACGATGGGGTGGTCGACAGGAAGGAAGCCCGCGCAAACAAACCCTGCAGTGTGTCTTGATGTCATGCTGTCGGCGTGTCCGTGAAATATGCAGGCGTGAGACATTCTTCAACACGCAAAAAGGTGGCAGTCGCCCCTCCCACAGCGCAAACTGATCTCCAGTCCAGCTTCGGAACGACGGCACAAAGAGGGCGAGCCCCTCCAACTGTGCTGACATCGTTTGCTCATGGCTCTCTCCCGTGATATGTACGGAATGGTGGTTGGTACGCGCCACAATCTGTTTGCTTCCAAGCCCCATCTACAGTACAGCTTCGTACATGTCCGATCCGGCCCACACCACGATCCGTCACATGCCGCAGCATGGATCCATCTCTTGACCGTCTTGGCCCTCAGCTTCGTCGAGTTCCACACTTCCAACACACAATGAGAACGCCCTTCCGGCTGCCACCCCAGGCGACCTACAACAACGCCGGCCCCTCAACGCCGATGCATGTACCGCCGCCGATGCCTCAAGCAAGTTCATCGCACACCACATACTACGACACAGACGCCCGCCATCATCACGCCTCACAGTACGACGCAGTACAAAGCTCTTGGAATATGAACACGGACCGTTACACCCCTGGTCCTGGGCCTCCCCAGGCGGTCTACCACGACCCCCGGTTTCCACTACCGCCCTCGCAGATCATGGGCTACCAACTGCAGAACAGGTGAGAGACCACTCCCGTCAGACCCACCATTGATCTTGACTCATTCTGAGAGCCGTCAGTCCCAGCCCTGCGTACCACGCAAACCCCTTGTACTTGTGGCAGGAGCCACCTCCACAGCGCCAGCTCCATCTAGACCGCCAGCCTGCACATGGTCAGCAAGGGCCGCCGATCGACCTTCAGGAGGGGGAACCTCGGGGTGGAAGGCGAAACCCACGATCCCGAAGCAGTCGCGCACAGGGCAGGGACCTGGGGGACCATCGATATGAGGGCACGCTCCCGATGAGCTCACCTGTGGGCCGCAGCACACGGGAAGACAGGCAGGCATCAAGGCCCACCACGCCTCCAGCCAACACCCCGCAGCGGCCCTCGACCTCTAGAAATCACAAGCCGACGCACCCGACGCATGAGAGGAGACCATCTCAGGTCACGTGCCCGCAGACATCACGCCGCGCCCACCGGACACAGTCGCGCCATCATAGCGTGCGGCCGGCCAGCACTGTGCGGACTGATACCACACAAGGTGCCACCCAGGGCCGTGCGAGTTCGAGGTCGGACCTGTCGGACCTGGATGGGAGCCTGGAAATATCCAGCATGAACGGGTTGCTTGACATATGGGACTCTACGCTGAACCCGAGCTGGGAGGAAGAGACGTTTGCACTATGCGACTTGGAACACTGCCGTCGCTGCGGGAAGTACTCTGTGCTGATGCGGACCCGCCGGCATAGATGTCGTCAATGAGGCCCTGAGAGCCACAAGCCAATACTTTGCCTACAAGGGGCCCCTGTTCCTCTGGGCGTCTAGTCACTTCCCGGCTCTTTCGGCCTGCGTGGATGGTTTCATGCGGGAGGGGTCATTATGTTTAGTGGCTAGTCGACAACACTGGCGGACCGGCCATGGGTGCATATCACGTCGATACCTAACTAGGTAGAAAAGGATTTACAATCAAGTCGCCTCGGACTTATTCTTGGTACTATATATTTGCAAGGGAAAGTTTCAACTGTACGCGGGCAAGCGCTGAAGAGAAAACCGCAATTGATTGTGCTGCGACGCCGCCCATGTTGCCTGAGTCTGGCCCAAAAAGAACCGGACTACGCGCAAGGCTGCAGACCGGGCCCATACTTGGTGTAGCTAGTGCTTTACTTCCTCAAAGACCCGGCGTTAAATATTGCAAGAAATACAGCACCGATGACAATATACTTCAAAACGCAGTAGCCACTAATAAAACAGTGGTAGTACCTAGTGGGCAGTCTGCCAGGCCATGGTCTAAATTTCAATGCTCTCTGCCACTTACAGAGAACACTGCGTACCAATTCTCCTGTCTTCAAATTTCCCATCCTCGACACAATCGGCTGCATCCCCACTGACGTGGAGAATTTCCTATAAAGCCTACTACCTCCTACGACAGCCCGCCAGCTAAGCTCTCTGTTCTTCAGTCGCGCCTCCCCTCTCTTTTTCTTTTCCACCATTGCATATTTGGGTTCCCCTTCCCCTTTTCTCTCTCGGCCGACCGACACAATTAACATTTCGCTAATAGACCTCAACAACATTGCGTGTGACGAGGCCCCGGGAGACACCTTCTCAGCAGCGTTCGAAATGGCTGCCTCGGCTCTTACTCAACTGCCAAAGGAAATTCAGGTCCAGATTGTAGAATATGTGGCGATGGAACCTGGTACGCCCCCGGAAGAACAGTCATTACGATGGGGGCGGGATTTACTCGCGCTTTACTCAACGTCAAAGCATTCAAGTTTTTCCAAGAATGCTGGGAACCTCCTGTACAAGCGCGTAGACATTCAGACCCCCAAGCGCCTGCGGCTCTTTTCGGATATAATCGCGTCCAGCCACGGCAACGAGATAGAAAACAAGATGCGCCAGTTATTTGTCAAGATCAGGCTGTGCCAGTGCAATCCCTCCGAGGGGCACATCCGAGACCACGAGGTGTGCGACCACTTGTATAATGTCCTCACCAATGCCGAAAACCTGCGGCTTCTGTCACTCGACCTGACAGAATGCAGTGAATGCTTCCGGAACGTCAGCGCAGAAGACTTTGTCGCTAATAGCGCCGAGAGTAAGCCACATTTCCATCAACAGTATTTCTCTCGTGCTTCGGTCCTTTTTAGAGGGTTTGAATTATAAAGGCGCAACTTTTTTTTTTACTTCGGCCTCCACCAGTCAAGTCCGCCCATTCAGCTTCTCAGTACACCCACACAGTACAAAGAATTAGGCGTGCAGCCTACTGTGATTCTTATGCCCCCTCTGAATTTACCCCCCCCCCCACGCACAGAGCCCCTCTACGCGAAGGGCCCTCCGCATACACAGAGGAGGAGCCTCTTCGCGCCCAGAGGAAGCCCCTTCGCAAGAGCCCTCTGCGGAGCCTCTCTAGGTGCGTGGAGGCTCTCCCTCTGGGCATATGAGGTCCATCCCCTGGGCGCGTGAAGGGGCTTGCTTTGGGTGTATGGAGGGGCTCCGGTAGGCCAACGTTAAAAGCTGGGTGGGCGGACGTTAACTGGCCTTCACTTATCTCACATTAGTTTAGTACTAACTCACTAACACCAACACAGCCGGTTATGAGAACTTTTTTCAGCGGGCGGGCAACAGTGTACGGGACGACTTGCATGTCAAACCTGAAGATCGAAAGTTCCTACCGGAAGTCAAAGAATTCCACTTCTCGAGCAGTGACGATCCTTATTATACTCATTGCGTATTCTTTGCGCTCCCGAAATTGAAATGCATCGTGTCATTGAGCGACACAGGGGCTTGGTCCACCATCCTCGACCCGTCTTCAAATATCGGAGTTAATAATCCTCACATCGAGAACCTCACGCTGAGAAGCTCTAGCCTCGTTCCGTCAGAGGTGTCCGCCATTGCCAAAGCGTTCCCAAACCTAATAGTCTTTAGGGCTCGAACAAACCAGAAGGTGGCTAATCGCCAACTTGACGCCCCGGCCGACCCGGAACAAGACAACCTAAGCGCCGCGCTGGCCGCGCTGAAGAATCTACAGTCGGTGGAACTGGAGCTGGAATACCCTCTAAACCCTGCAGCCCGACGACAGCTAAACCTTTCCCTGCACATGGGCCCCGCGGGCTGCATCACTGGCCTCGGAGGGCTGGACAAACTCAAGGACCTCACCATCGGGATGAACCTCCTGATGTGTTACCGCCAAAAGGACAGCCTGGCAGAGACCGAGCCCCCATATCCCCTCATGCTTCCACCGAACCTCGAGCGCCTGCGGCTCTATACCTGCCTCAACTGCACCCACCTCCCTCCGCGCCCAGAGACGTCGACACTGGGTTTCATCGCCTTTCTTTCCACGTACGTGGGCGCCCGCAAGCACTTCCGCCGGCTCAGGGACATCCGCCTATATTCCCGCGAGGCGTGGTGGGTCCATCCCGGCCAAGAGAACCGCAGGCACGTGCGGCACTGCGAGGAGGAGGAGGGCCAGGAGTGGAATGCGGGCGACTTCGCGGAGCACTGCGCCATCTCCAAGTTCGAGGATAGCGTGCCTGGGGTCCACTTTCGGGCGTACGAGACTGACGAGTATGGCTGTGGCCGGTCTCGTCCTCATGATAGGGTCTGAGCCCCCGGGGGGACTGGGACGCACGGTGGTGCCCAGGTGATTGGTGTGTGGTGGCGGACTTGCCCACGCCTGGATGTTCTGAGCCGCGGATTACTTTGGCCGGTTTCTTCCAGCTCCAGCAGTATTTTTTCATATCTGCTATAGGTTTAGCTCGAGAAAGTTTTGGAGGTGTGGCTTCTGCTACAGTAATCGCTTTCTGTCTGGGCGGGGTCGTCGATTGAGAAGACCCCTTGTCCTGAAGCCTTCTATCAGGAGCTTACCTGGGTAAATACTTAAGGAGGCCGACGATCATACTACATGCAAACCAAACCTTTTCGGGGAAGCGTTCCGTGGGAAGCATGGCGCCATCCTCTAGTGAGTGGCGACCTCGGGGAGAGGGCATTGCAGTTGCGGGACAAGAAAAGCCAAGGTTTCTCGGAAACCAATGTGGCAGGTACATATGTGCGCTGATGGCTACAATATTGTTTCCCCTCATATTATCAGGGATGGATGTTACAGCGCGGCTAAACAAGCATGCAATGAAGTATCCACGACATTGTTGTGTGGAGTATAACTGACCCAATCCGCCCTACACAGAGGGTGTTGCCTATGTCCTGACGCCAATACCTGGGTGACAACGCTCAGGTCGTACTTCCTCCCACAATGCGTTTCTCAAGCTTGCTTTTGACGTGTTCTAATCTTGGCTCCATTGCCTTGAGCCATTCAGAGGCCGCAGAGGGGCGATACGACGGACATCAGGTGCTCCGCGTCAAGACGGATGGACGGCCTAATGCGGTCCTGAAAAAGCTGGCCAGCATATCCTTGGAGCAGTGGAAAGAGGAGACCGTGGGAAGCCACTTCGATGTTGTCATCCCACCCGAGAAGCTGGCCGAATTCGAATCCCTCAACCTCAGGAGTACCATCCTCCATGCCGATCTCGGAAAATCCATCGCCGCAGAGTCTGCTTCCCTGAGCATGTGGAAGAGACAGGTTGGTGACCTCTCGTGGCATGACACGTATCATCCATATGAGGAGCACATACAATACTTCGAAGACCTCCAGGCGGCCTTTCCGGACAACTCTGAGTTGGTCTCTTCTGGCACATCTTACGAAGGCCGGGATCTCTTCGGCATTCATCTATGGGGCAACGCTGGGCCGGGAAAACCCTCAGTTCTCTACCATGGGACAGTGCATGCTCGGGAATGGATCACAACATTGGTGAGGAGCCTTCTGGTCTTTTTACTTAACGAGTGGCTGACACGGCCCATATAGACCGTCGAGTATCTTACGCTGCAGCTGATTAACGGTTACAAAGCGGGCGACAACGAAACTAGGGCTGTTTTGGACAACTTTGATTTCTACATCATCCCGATCGTCAACCCTGACGGTAAGCAGAAAACTTCTGTCGTTGAAAAATTGTACCCAGCTCACGTCCAGCAGGGTTCGTATATACTCAGACGACGAACCGACTGTGGCGCAAGAACCGCCAGCCAGGCCCAGCAAACTCGACCTGCGTGGGGCGCGACATCAACAGAAACTGGGAGTTCGCCTGGAACCCGGCGAGCGGCGGCGCGTCATCGGACCCGTGCGGGCAGACGTACGGCGGGGAGGCGCCGTCGGACTCGCCCGAGAACAGGGGGCTCGACGGCCTCGTGCGGGAGCTGCGCGACACTGTCGGCATCAGGCTGTACATCGACTGGCACAGCTACGGGCAGTACTTCCTGTTCCCCTTCGGCTACAACGAGACCCTCTACGCGCCGCAGCTGGGCAAGTGGAGCAGAACGGGCTCGCTGATGAGCGAGGAGATCCGTGACAGCTCGGGCCGGAGGACGACCTTCACGTTTGGGCCTGGCGGTGCTATTCTCTACCGGTCAGTGGGAAACTCGCGTGATCATGTGTATGCCGTGGGAGGGGCCGAATTCTCGTGGACGATCGAGCTGCCTGACACTGGGGAGTTTGGCTTCGTGCTGCCCCCAGAGCAGATTAGGCCCACGGTTGAGGAGCAGTGGGCCGGACAGAAAGTGCTCTACAGCCTTCTTGACGAAGTCTTCTTCGATGACGAAGGTCCTGCGTGAAGTAAACCAGTCCTCAGGCAGATCACAAGGCGATTCAGGGGGAGAGCGAGCGTATGTTGAGGTCTGAGAATTAGAGTAACAGATAGATGGCTGTGACCAGGCAACGGGGAGACATGAAATATTCAAGTTTGTTTGTTATTCCATCACTTGGAACGCTGTTGTATATAGGAAATGCATTCTTGACTCGGCTTTGGATCACGCACTTGTGTCTTCCTTCTCCTATAAGTTAAATTCAATATTACAATCAAGATAAGCCTGTGAACCTTATATTAATATTAATGACTGAATTCTTATGCAACCTTTAGATACCGTGAACACCATGCTACAACAAATCTGGAAGTCTATTTAGTTATCTCATAGTTCTGCTGCGGAATCCGGAGCGACGATGTTACCCCATTGCCCATTGCAACTTAGCTCCACGAATTACCATTTACGGCTCCTATCAGCTCTAAGTCAGGCTTCAGAGCTCCAGTCCGTCAAGGCATCCCCACCCAGCTTGTCCTTGATGATCCTCTCGCTCAGGTCCCAAAGAGCCCGACCGAGGGCAGGATCAGACGCCTGTGCGCTCTCCTTGCCGGGCTGGCCAGGGTCGTTGAAGTACCAGCCATTCTGGTTTTTCTCTTCAATCTCGGGAGCTGTGAGGGCCCAGAGAGCGCTGTAAGCTCCTTGCTCGACGTCACGTCCGAATGTAAGCATTGCCCAGGACAGGAGTTTGCCTGTAATGCCGGGGTATGCGTCCTTCCACTGTTGCTGCATTGCTGTGTTGACCTAGTTATTTGATTCCTTCGTCAGCGCGGGAAGGCTCTTATTGACTTTTGGGATAATGGAAGTGATAGATTGGCACTTACGGCTCCGGGGTGGACAGAAAGGGCGTAGATGTTGTCGTTGTTTTCCTTGATAACCTTGCCAGCGAGGCCGTACTTGGCGAACAAAATCATGGCGAGCTTCGTCCGGCCGTAGACCTCGGTCGACCCTATGCTCTTGTCGTTGATCTCCTCCAGGCTAGCAAAGTGAACGTTGCTTGGCGCCGTGCGGTGCATCTCGCTGGCCTCGAACACCACCCGGGGGGCCGGCGTGTTGGGCTGCTTGCCGGTCTTGCGGAGGACCGGCCAGAGCAGATTGCACACGTAGAAGTGGCCCAGGAAGTTGACGCCAAAGTGTCGGTCGATCCCGTCGGCGTCGTCGCCGGGCTGGTTGACATTGATACCGGCGGAGAGAACGAGGAAGTCAAGGCGATCGAGGGACTCACGGAGACCGGCGAAGACCTCCTTGACCTCCTTCAAGGAGCCCATGTCGCACTCCTTCCAGTCGACATCTGCACCAGGTGTCTCTTCCTTGATGGCTTTGATGGCATTCTGTCCTTGCTCCTCACGTCTGTTCACCATAATCACCTTGGCGCCCCCGTGGGCAAGTGCCCGAGAGATCTCGTATCCGATACCCAATGCGCCTCCGGTGACGACGGCGACACGTCCCTGAAGGTTTTCAGGGTGGACAGGCGTTGGGCCTAACCCGGTGGTCTTCTGGACAATCGACTGCATCTTGCTAACAAATACGGGCCCAATTGGCCTTCAAAAGAGGTGGAGACTATTTAATGTCTAGCTAAGGAATGAAGGTATGTGAATGGTGTTTGAGATTGTATGTTTTGTAGTTGAACTTCAGAATTTCTGTCGAAGTTGGTTGCTGTAGGCACTGAACATCGACTTTATATAATACATGTCTGCCGCCATTGATAACATTCAACTCCACAGACAAGTCTCACCGTTGCGTCATGGCTACGCCTCCTTACAAGTATTGTGGCAGAGCTCCCAATGACGAAGATCTTATGGTGTTGTTTGCGTGATGCACGCATGCATGACATCACCATAATCATGTGCTGTTTTTGAACGGCACTCCCCTTTGTAAATTCGAGCACCGGGCACATGGTGCTGCCAACCCTGCCTCGACAAATCGTCCACATATGCTCGGGTGCCGACCGAGGCCAGCTTTTATCTTGAGCTCTCATGCAGCACTACCTAGGTACTTAGCAGATGAGTTCTGGTAGAAAAGCAATCGCCGGGGACTCCATCAAGAAAGTGCGTCTACTGGTTAGAAAACGATCTACGCCCTACTCATTGGGCGCCATAGGTGTATCTTCGAGAAAAACGGCTTCCAGAATCATATTGCAGAGATATCAAGTAACAAGGTAACAGCTATCAATCTCTTAAATATCGCTATGATCCTGCTGCCAACTATCTTGTACTATCTCAGTTGCCACAAGCCTTCTTAGTACATCGACATAAGTACCTATGCACCGGTGTGTCAGCAGACACTTTGGAGGTTCCTGTGAAACACTCACAGTTCACAAAATGAAAGGGCCACCCAAGCGGGTCAGTACGAGCAAAATGCAATACTGATTTAGCGCGCCTGGAACCGGGCTTCACTGGGTCTCGCACGTTGGTAAGCCAGCGTTGTATCATGCCCCATCAAGGTCGGCCATGGCACACTACGTTAAGGAGTAACATCAACCGCTCAGAACGGACAATTATGGAGCCAATACACGATTAACCATCCAGTTAGTCACCACAGTGATTCGGTGTACCTTGAGATAAGAGGTGTATTCTTGTTGAGATGAGGCCCGCTTTGGTTATCATACCTACTACATAGTAATATCAAATATCACGTAGAGAGGTTATTAGATGTATATATAGTGGCCTAGTGGCCCAGGGGCCCAGAAAACCCGACTGAATATAAGCTGTGTCGCACAAAAGTGTGACGCCACACCTGTGGCACTCCCTACATTCTTATATCATGACAAGCTGTGTTCTTCTTTTTGACTTCGTGTGATGCCCTTGACAGAATATGAAAGCTCCCCGGTCCAGTCCATCACAGCGTTGGTAGGGGTACGAGGAAATAACTAGTTGTTGCGCCAGGAGAGAAGAGGCAAGTATCTGTGGTGTGCAGGCGAAGTGTAGGCGTCCAAATACGCGGTTGCAGGAGTGGGGACCGTCACGCAGTCTCACCATGACCTCCAGCCCCGTGCGATAGCCTCCTTGTAGGGTTCGATGAGCTCTTCATCCTTCAGCAGCACCATGTCATACATCTTACCCTGCACCGTGCCAGACCCGTCGTACTCCTCCGGGTCCGGGCAGACAGGCAGCCTCTGGGTCGCCGTCTCGGCGACAAACTCGAGCGACTCGTCCAGATTCTGCTCGCCGATTCGGCGGCCGCCGCCCAGCTCGATCTCCTCGGGTGTGCTCGCGGGCCGGAACTGCACGAAACACAGGTCGTCGCCCTCGGGCCAGTCCGGCTCGTCGCAGATGAAGAGCACGTCATGGTGGCACACGGACGGGGGCCGCAGGTACGAGGGCACCAGGCCCGGGAGGCGCTGCCTGCCCCCCGAGGCGAGCTCGCTGCTGTTGCTGCCGCGGCAGCCTATGGGGTTGCGGAGGGCCTCGGTCTGCTCGGTGTAGAGCCCGCGGACGGATCTCTCGGCCTCGTAGTGCTTCTTGCAGTGCTCCACGGTGGCCCAGGGCGTGAAGTAGACGTCCAGGCGGTAGGCGTTGGTCTCGGGCGCGTAGCTCGAGTCGCACAGGGCCCTGAGGAGCTCCGCGGCGTCGAAGAGGTCCGGCGAGGCGATGTCTGGGCATGTGACGTAGATGGCGAAGCTGTAGAGCGGCGGCAGGGGCTGGTCCGAGGGCGCCCAGAAGACCATGAGGGAGACGTTGTTGGCGTGGTCTCGGAAGGGGATCTCGTGGATCTTTATGCACCGACTCATCTTCTTCTCTGGCGGCCGGGTGCCATCGACTTGGGGTGAGTGAGGAAGCACATGAAATGCGAAGGGGGAGGGGGTATCGCGGCTGAATTCAGGCCTGCCATTGTCTGTTCTTTAAGTAGATAGCTGAGAGCTGATGCTGGCCTAGGCCGTGCAGCTAGAGCTGCAACCGTGCCTGCACGTGACCTCGGGCGCTCTCTGCACTCCCCTGGGTGTCACCGGACGCTCTATATGCAGCGGATCTGCTTCTTGCCAATGGGGACAAAGAGCTGTTGGGCATGTTCCGCCCGAGTGTCCTCCAGCAGGACAGAGAGTTTGTTTCATCGATAATGTTCAAATGTTTCCGGGCCGCAGGCCGCCCATCTCCTATACTGTACCTATTCGGTCCACTTTCGCCACTTGCATTCCGGTTCCCCGAATCCCTATGTAGGTTAGGTCCTCTTGTACAGTCGGTCCTGTATATCGGCAAATAGGTAGTGAAAGATAGCTTCCGGACAGCTCACTCCCATATCAGGTCACGCATTGCTGGATCGAGTGCTGGCGGCTTGGGCCTAGACAGGCCCCTTCTGGCGCCTGGACCTGGGGCTACCGTCCAAGACCGGTTTAACGTCAAATATCATTCATGTCAATAATGGTAGCCGAGACATGGGCAAGCTTTTCCGCCCCAGCTCCGACCCCCTAAATCGCGCGGCAGAGAGTTCCGAGTCACGCCAATACCTCAGCGCAATACTTCCACGGGACCCGCTACATACTTTACTCATCCCCTTCTTTTATGCTTAAATTAGCATCCGCTTCCTCTTGATGCGGCGTAGCGCCAAGTGTCAGATTCGTCCACTTTCACAGAGACTTCCCCACAGACACCAGGGCGGCCCCCGCAGGATCGAATTGGCGCGGTCAGACGTATTTCCATTCTAAACAAGGCGAACATTGAACTTTAGCTTTTTCCTTTTGACCCCATTGGGTTCCAGGTTGTATCAAAGGCTGCGAAATTGCAAGCTGTAACTATTGGCTTTGCACGAGAGGATTCAAACCGGGGGGGATCAGGACTAGATACCGTAAATCCGAACTACCCACATGTGCATATATCCTACTATCCAAAAAGGACTCAAGGGGAACCTTGTTTTCGCTTTTAAGAAGTCAGCTCTTCCAAAATACCTACCATCTGTAATCTCTCATCCCTCGCGCCATTTGCCACAGGGCTTCGAGACAAATCTCGATGCCAGCAGGGAACGCGGTAGTATCCAGGTACTCTGTGCGCCTATATTTTCAATCTTATGATGCTCGTTCATCATCTGACGGGCGGACTCACGGTGTTCCGGGAAGCAATGAGCAGCCGTGGATATGGTTTCGCGCAATTATTCGTCGGTTTGCCGCGGCGTGTACCATATCGCTGGGGCTCATATCCCACTGAGATGAAACTTGCGACGACACGACTCAGGTTACTTATCAGAATTAAGTTCATCACCGCCACGTAGACGCATAAGGAACGGGCGCTATGGCCTTGGCGCATCTGGGCCGCAATCGACCTTCTGAGGCCCAAAAGTTGCAAAATCTCATCTCCGAAGTACAGCCTGTTCGGAATTACTATTATACCTACCATGGAAATAGTCGCATTGCGAGGGACGTCTGCACCGGGGCAGTAGGGCTAGCGGCAGACGGTGGTGACATGTAACCCAGTAGAGAGTAGCATAGTTATAACTACTTTAACTAGCCCGAGGGAGGGCGAATTTGTAATTATACGACAACCCCAGCCGGTTCGTATTGCAATATGTGACCCAATCCACATGTGCCTCAAGCATTAACTGCTGGGAGGCGCCGTTGTTGTCTATTCCCTGCCCATTGGCTAGAGCTTATTGAGTAAGCTCCTCCTCTGCAGCATTACAAACCTTCCCCTCCAATTTGAAGCCTTGGGGAGGCTTCCTATAGGTCAATTTTATAGGTACCTATAGGGCTGAATTGGGGTTTTCCTCTACTTGAATAAGTGGTATGAAGGTCACTTGAGAGGAATAAAGGGCAATTAGTCACTATGTGGTCTATACTGAGAGGAAGCAAGAGGAGGCAAAAAAAGACTAAGAGGAAGTGATAATAAATAGACAAAGCCAAGAGCCCTTACGATGATCTCCTCAATGCTACGTTAATTCAATTAAATATATTTACATAGGTACTCTTAATTATTTCTGATATGGTGATAGCTTCGGACTTGAAATCAGATGAGTAGGTGTTGAGCAAATTGAGTATATAATCAGGGTTGTGCCTCTTGTACTACATTTAGCCTCGAGGTACCACGCTAAGTGACAAAAACGGCGCCCTTCAGCAGTTAAAAGGAAGCATAAGTCTTCAAGGCCGAATACTAGTATTTGGAGTATATTTAAGTGGGGCTGTGAACTTTTGGGATACGCGAACATTTGAAGTTTAGTTATAGGCTGGTTGGCTAGGCGCAAGTAGAGACATGGCCCTGGCCGCCGAGTCTGTCTCAACATGACACACCTAGGCGCGTAAGGCTGGCCGATATCATACCGGCGAAGCTTTTTCAGGAAATGACGGTATCTGCCGGCATTGGCTGGTCAACTTCATGATGATGGCGCTGTTTCGTCTTTGTGGCCATCCAGTTCCCGGCTCAGGAGTGCCACTTCCCATGGTTCTTGAGGGAGGCTGTAGGCAGCAAACTGTCCCAGATGATAAACAGCGTGAGAAGTCGCCATTAAATATGCAGTTATATGAAGTTGTGTCACGTGTCAGGGGCTCTACTGTTATTGCTCCATTCTATAAAACCGAGCTTCCCCCACTTTATCATCTATAGACTAGAAAACCAGATAATTTGCTCTATTTGA
This sequence comes from Stenocarpella maydis, assembly GCA_002270565.1. Lineage (NCBI taxonomy): Eukaryota > Fungi > Ascomycota > Sordariomycetes > Diaporthales > Diaporthaceae > Stenocarpella > Stenocarpella maydis. The sequence goes on from NQMI01000046.1 coordinate 17,154, forward strand.
AATGCGCTGCTTGGGAATATCGTCACAAATCATTACCCAACACAGCTCGGCGACCCAGCTCATGCAGAACACCTGTAGATCTAGCAGAGGTCGTTGATGAACGGCGGGTTTGGCTGATTTCGTTTTTAATCCGGTCACAATTCCTTAAAAGAAAAGGAGTTGCGGCGGGCCCCTCGTACAGTCTTAAACGCTCAAAGATCCCAAATCTGACATTGGAAGATCATGGGCTACATGGATACCTGGGGTGAGTTGACGCAACAGGCGCGACCGTCTGGCGGCCGGTCCTCCGCCGGGTGGACGAATCAACTGAATGGCAATTTGGAATATAACCATGATGGCACTTGATCACTTAGTTATTGGGCACGCAGAAGAGTAGGTACCCACGTGAGATTCAGTACGGAGACAAAGACTAGCACAAGCCCGTTGGAGGCGGCATCATCTAGTTAAGTTCTCGCAGATGTATTTGGGAGAGGGGGGGGGGAGCCATGGCGGGCGCATCGCGCTTGTCGAGCATCATGCGGCCACACCGTCTGCCATGTTGGCCTCAGCCCTGGCAGTCAACATCCGCCTACCCAGCTTTTCAAGACCGCCCACCCAGCTCGACCCTATTCGCCCACCTACTACAAGCATTAAGCATACAGCTTATTAGGAATTCTTATAGGTCTTAAAGAGGGAAATAGCTACCTTATTACCCTAACCCCTTAACTTCCTAACCCTATACCTTTATATTCTTGACCCTTTAAACTTTTTATCTATTTAGAGAACTTTTAGCACACCCAGGAGGCTTTCAGCATTCTTAAAAAATGGCCCTCTATATACCCAGAGGAAGAGCCCTCCACACGCCCAGAGGAAGAGCCTTTATAAAGGCCCTCTAGATATATAGAGGGCCCGTCCTCTAGGCATATAGAAGGCCCTTCCTTTAAGTATATAGAAGGCTTTATAAAGGGGCTTGATCTAGGTATATAGAGGGCCCTTTTCCTAGGCGTGTTAAGGGGTTTAGAATGCATTAAGTGCCTCTAAGAGCTTTAAGGCGGGGTATTGTAGAGAGGGGGTATGAGAAATTATAATAGGCTGCAGGCTAAATTTCTTGTACTGGGTGGGCGGTCCTGAAATGCTGGGTAGGCGGACGTTGACTGAGCTCTTGGCCGCACAGGGGATGTTACTATGTACAGCGCTCTCTCCGGGGTCTACAGGGGGCTCTCGAGGCGTCAGTGGTTGCCTCGCGTCGTGGTGTTCGGTGGCTTTGCACTATTAGCGTCAGGTTTGTGGCGGCCAGGGTCGGTGCTGTGGCTGTAGTTGTTGATGAGACGTAATAAGGTGCTCGCCAAGTCTGGCCTCGGCGCATGTCGATCAGCCATCTCGGCACGCACGGCTCGCGGGTCGAGACGCGGCGGGACGGGAGCCCGAAGGCATAGTATTCTCAGGGGGAGCAGTCGGCGAACCACTGGCATGAACATGGGTCCGTCCAAGCAGGGCGGGCAAGAAAGGATGGGAAATTCGGAATGTGCATCATGGGTAACTGGGATGGCCGGGATGGCAAACTGGAGTGGGACGACTTTTGAGTTGTTGATTAATTCGCGGGGGAGGACTGCGTGGATATCGGCAAGGTAGTGTATTTTGAAAGTGCCAAGGCGAGATCGAATTCTCCGGCCTCCGAATTGAGGTGCAACTGCAGGTTATCAATGGCAGGCTGGGCCGTGATGGGGGCAGATGGCTGGTTTGGGACATAGCCGTCGGTAGCGGTTGTCCTTTCTTTTCCCCTCCCCCGGATATATGCGGAGCACCCAGGTATTGGATGCATAATGGGGTGAACTATTAATCAAGCAATAATGTGAATAGTACCGAGTACTACGCTATGCATTTGTATTTAGCACACTACATTGCATATGTCCGCACTACGGAAAACACTAGTGTATGTACACTAGATACGGCTTGACTGCAGAGACGTGCATGCGGGGGCAATACATGGGGTGCACCGGCCCCACCCCCGCTTCTTCAAGATTGAAATCCCCACCTTTTGCTCAATCCCATGCTGGAGCTAAGGTTTTGAGGATTCTCAAGGTTTTGACTACTGTGTAAGAGGCCATGGTGTACCAAAGAAGACGTGGCAGGGTAGACTTAGCGAGATAGACGTAGCAAAGGCAAGCACGTTACTTTTGAAACGGTCACAGGTGGCCTTCCCGACGTGACTCCTCCGTCTCTCCTTAAATGACCGTGGGGCATTATGACTGGGGTTCAGACATATCCCCTCTCTCTTTCTCTGCCTGGCCAAGGGAATTGACCCGCTTCATTAGGCTGGCCTGGGCTGCTTGGACCAAGCGAGACTTCGGGAGAGGGTCGACCCCTGGGCTGTGCATTCACCCTGCTTACGTGGGCACCGCTCAGGAACGATTGGCAGCTCCGCAGTCGACATCATCACCCACACCTCCCGCGCCATCCATCCATCCATCCATCCCAGGCCCGACTCCGATCAGTGAAGGGCCGAAACCGAAACCCTCGATCCAAGTTGGCCTCCCCATACAATACAAAACAGCAGTCGCACCTGTCGCCACACACCAACAACAAGCCACGCCGCACGCGCGACCGTGTATGGGTCTGTGCCTACACCAATCAGTGTGTCTCTCTGCCCGAGGTTGCGCCGACGAATCCACAGCCAGGTCCTCAACTCGGGCTCAGCCTCATGACCCCGTCGACATTCCACTGGGTGCCATCTGTCTGTCCACACTACGCATTGTTCGTGGCTGACAGACAGGAAGCCCCATGTCCTCCTCGTGCAAGGCTCCATGACCAGTCAGGATAGACTGCCCGAGCCTGCCCTACCCTGCCCGGCCCAGCCTCTACGTCTACATCCCTGAAACCTTTCTCCATTCGTCTCCCCCATCACTACTCGTCGACCTCGCCCGCCTCGGCCTTCACTTCTTCACCCCGGGTCTCGTCATCGGCTCACGCACCAGATCCACTCCCACGCCCCGATGGATCGCCCCGAGGCTTCGGCCGACTGTGTCACTGTCAAGCCGGAGCAGCACTCCCCTCCCACACACTCCACCACCGCCGACACCAACGGCAACTCATCCGCCCGCACCCCGGACCTCTCCCTCGTCACCGCCCTCTCCCCGAGCTTGAGCCAGAATGGCCAGCCCCAGAGCGCCTCGCCACACAACGAGCAGCGCGCTTCCAAGATAGCCGCCTGCCTGTCATGCCGCAGGAGTAAGGTCCGCTGCGAGAAGGGCGTCGACCCCGTCCGCTGCCGCCGCTGCGCACAGACTGGCTCCGAGTGCGTCCGCCCGACATTCAACGTCGGGAGGAGGAAAGGTGTCAAGAAGTGAGCCGTGCCAAACCCCCCCCCTCCCCCCCTCTCTCCCCACAACCCACCACCAGACACTGGTGCTGACCGTCATCCCAGCAAACGCAAGGGCCTGGAGAAGGCCCTGTACCAAGTCGAGGAGGCCATCCGCAGAGCCGGGCCCGGCGTGCAAGGCGCCGACGCAGGCAAAGCTATCAATGAACTCAAGGCCATGATAGCGGCCGGCCAGGGTGCCCACCTGAGCGGCTCCGGAGACAGCAACAAGCGGCTCCGTCTCAGTACCGCAGCGTCTAGCGAGCTGCAGGACTCGTCGTCCGACGAGGAGGAAAGCCCCAGGCCGCGCAAGGACTCTCGCTGCCGCCGCACCTCAACCTTCTCTCACCACCAGGTGAAACCCGAGGAGCGGCTTGCTGTCGACGATGCCGAGAACCCACTGCAGCTGCTGGCCAGGGCCTCCAACCTGCACCTGTCCCCAGTCTCTAGTCACAGCCAGTCGCCCGCAACCGCGGCCTCCCAGGCCCCGACGAGCGTGGTCGTCGAGGAGAATGACCCGGAGATGAGATACGTCGAGAGCTTCTTCGGGACAGTCCACTTCAATGTCGACCGGGGGGAAGGCTACGACCCAATCGAATTGGGTCTGGTGACAGAAGACGAGGCAGAGAGGCTCTTCGACTTGTGAGTGATGATTCCTGGACCCAGCCATACAGGGGCTGCTGCTGACAGCCATCCACCCCAGCTTCCATAGGAACCTTGCGCACACCCGCTGGGGCCTAGATCCTGTCATCTACACCGTACCCTGGACACGATCCCGTTCTTCGTTCCTCTTCACGTCCATCATGGCTGCCGCTGCACTCTTCATCGAGTCTGCCGGCGCTCTATCGAAGCGACTGTCCAACCATTGCAGATGGCTCACAAACAAGGTCATCGAGAAACGGCACAGGTCCACGGAAATCGTCCTGGCCTTCATGATCAACGTCCCTTGGATGGGTCCAGGCGTACACAGCACCGACGACGAGACATGCTGGTACGTCTCCTTGGCGACAACCATCGCCATAGACCTACAGAACTCCAAGGTGTCGATGCCAATGGAGGCGTTCAAGAACGGCGATTCTGGAGACCTGGCGAGGCAGGACTGCATGGACCCGGAACTCGCCCTGAGGCTGGGCGGGTTCAAGAGCGTCGACCCACACTCCGAGCTCGGGCGGAGGCTCGTGCGGCGGAGGGAGCGGTGCTGGATTGCCCTTTTTGTTCTCGAACGAGGAATGTGTCTGGCACGAGGGCGCCCTTCCACCCTGCCGATGACGCCGCTGATTAGGAAATGCGACCGCTGGCACATTTCTGACATAGCAGACCCCATGGATGGGCAACTTGTATCGATGGCCGTACTACGGAGGGATCTGGATGACGTCTTCGCCACCATCAGGTCCTTGTGTGACGGGGCCAAGAGCGGCATGACAGATGGGTCTCTTATTGCTCAGTCGTGAGTGGCCATCCAACGCAGAGCCGACTCCCGAGACTTGCGACTAACTTTCCGAAGAATACAGAGCACCGTCGACAAGTTCTTTGAGCAGTGGCACCTTGAGTGGGGTATGACTCTGGGCGGCTCAAGACATCGTTAGCCCCCCCCTGCCACATTGCCCCTCAATTGTCACTGACACAATCAATAGAACACCGACTGCCCGCCTATGTTGAGGTCCTCGTAACGCACACTCGCCTCTCCATTTACAGCAGTGTCATAAACCACCCTACCGCACCACTCGAGGTGCGCCATTTCTTCAGGACGGCAGGCCTGTCGGCAGCGCTGAACGTGATGCGCGCCGCGGTGCAGGGCGAGTCGCAGCTCTTCTCCATGCCCAACAACACGGCCATAATGGTGTCGTTCGCAGCATGTTTCGCCCTGAAGCTGAGCACACAAATGTCGGGGGGGAACAGCAAAAGCGTCCTGGCCCCAAGCGTGAGGACGCTGATCGAGGAGACGGCCGACATGATGGAGAAGATTGGCAACATCACGAAGCACAGGCAGGGGATGGGGCGGCTCTACGGGAGGTACCTGAGGCTCCTGGTCAAGAAGGAAGCCAGTGCCGTGGAGACCGCGGGGCCCTCCCGGCACGGGCAGAGTACGCCACGGCCGGCAGGGTCGCACACGGAATCCGCGCGGCAGGCGGCGGGCGGCGGCGTTTCCTTTTCGCACCAGCCCAACCCACGCGCGGGGTCCGGGGCCGGCCTGAACAAGAGTGGCGGCTTCGCCATCGCGCAGCAAGCATCGGCGGGGGTGGCGGCGGCGTACGAGACGCCGGGCTGGTCGTCGCACCCGTCGGACCTATTCCAGTTCTCGGCCATGAGCGACGACCAGATCGTGGAGGCGCTCAACAGGACCGGGGGCGAGTTCGACCCGGGCGGGTTCGGCAGTGGCATGGGAGGGGTCGGGGCCAATGGCAGTGGGAGCGGGTTCACGTGGGAGGACGCGACCAACTTTGATTATATGCTGAACTGGAATAACCTGCCGGACTATGGGCTCTAACAAGGCGGCCTGGTAGGGGATGCGGGCCACTGTATACTAGGGCCGGCCTGGGATGGAAGGCCAGCCCTTGGTGTCGGACCGACTGCACAAAACACATTGCATATACGACGGAGTATATATATGACCAGGTACTCAACACCGGCATTTGCGCTCAGAAGAACAGACACAAAATGGAATACTTCAGAGGCGGTGCCGCCCGTAATACACCAAGCAGGACCAGTCCTATGCTGACCGAACGCCGCGACCAATAAAAAAGCCCAAGCATGGCCTGCCTGCATCTGGACATGAAATGGAATGTGACCAAGCCGCCTCACGGGAGACAGACGCAGGCGAGAAGCGCCCTCAGACCTTGATCTCGACGGGTGTGGCGCGGACCGCCCTCCAGCCCACCAGGTCCTGGAGCTTCTCCATGAAGACGAAGGTCAAGATGGTGTGCGGGCTGGACCTTGGGTCAGCCCCAGAACGACACAACCCCGTAATCATCAAAGATGGCGAAGGGTCTGGTCACTCACGTCAGGCGCAGCCACGCGGGCGTCCAGCCCTTCATGAGGAAGAGCGGGCCCTCGTCGCGCAGGCCCTGTGTGGTTATCTGGAGGAGGCTCTGTGGGATTTTTCGTTGGTTAATTCCCTGGCCATGGTGATGCGGGCTGCGCGCCGTGCACTCTCGCGTGGCCGTGGGTGGGTGGGTAGATTGCAGGACTACTCACCGACGAGCCGGTGCCGGACCTGGACGCCGCCTGCACGCGGCTCTTGAGCACGTCGGCGGGCGCGCATATGGTGGTGGCCACGGTGCCGGCGACGAGGCTGGACAGCATGTGCGTCCTGACGTCGTCGTGCAGCGGGGTATTCTCCAGGAGGGCGCGCTTTGTGGCGGTGTACCTATATCAATCAGAAAGGAGTGTCAGCCCCCGTTCCCCCCTTCCCTTCTTTTTTTCCATCATGGCCGCATAGGGTGACGGAGACAACCCACGGCGCAATCTGCCCAACATTCATGAGCACGCTCCTCACGACCGTGGGCCCCAGGCCCCTCGCAAAGGCGCCCACGCCCTCCTCGCCGGCGATGCGCCACAGGCCCCTCAGGGCGTCCGGGTAGCCCGCCCTCTGGGCCGGGGGCTTCGCGCCGTCGGCGCACACTGCAGCACTGAGGGTCAGCCTCCAAAGAAGCATGGGAGGAGTCTTGTTCAAACACGGCGTGGGTCGGGCCATGGTGTGGACATGGCACCTGGGACACAGGCTCCGGGAGGGAATTTCGCATTCCAAAGCGGGGTTAGAAACGAGCCCAGAAGCTGCTTACTGCGCACGAGGACCACCTCGGCCGGGTTGCCGACGACGCCCGCGAGGCCGCCGGCGAGGGCCGCGGCGCCGACGGTGGCGGCCCAGGGGGGCAGGCGGCCCTCGCCGGGGCGGAGGTGCTGGGCGAGGAGGCCGTAGAGGCCGAAGCGGGCGGTCGAGTAGGTTGACTGGCGGAGGATGGAGGCCGATAGGCCTGTCCAGAGGGAGGGGATTCCTGGTTGCGAGGGTGAGCATGAGCATGACGAAGGGAGGGTTTCCTTCTTGGAGGCTTACCGTCTCGGATGGCGAATGTGGACAGGGTCTTGAGCATTGGGGCTCGGGTGTGCATTACTTGCATGCGGCTTATGCCCACACGTCAGCGGCCCTGTTGGTGCTGGAGCCTGGTGTGTGGTAGAGGATGCGCTTGCTTACTATTTTGTCTGGTCGAGGGGGTGTGCTGCGTGAGGCTATCGTCAGCTGGGGCCCACCGTAGTGAAGGCTCTTGGCACGGGGGTTGAGAGTGTAAGTGGCGACGACTCACTGAAGCACACGGCCATCGAGGCAGCGGCACCTCTGAACAGCCACCGGGGTTAGCGCACGATATTCTGGTGGGCTGCACAATTATAATTACTTACCCGATCCACCAGGGCTGCTTCTGCCTTTCTCTCTGTGATTTGCTGCCCATGGCCCTCTTCTGCTTCTTCTTGTTCTTGTTCTTGTTCTTCTTCTTGATGCACTGTCACGACGGCCTCGGATGGGTCCGTGTCATTCCGTGACGGCTCAGCTCCAGCTCAAAACAGGCCAGGCCCTGGGCTCGGGGAATAATAGTAATATGGCTGCTATCCACATGTGTACTCCGTATGTCTCTCACAAGCCAAGAAACCGGAGGCCCCGGCTCGCCCGAGGCCCGGCCCGACGCCTGTCTCAGCCGTGGTGCAGCTCGTCAGCCCCGCGGCTTTTCCGGCCGGCTGTTTTTCTGCCCGCCGCACCCTTGTCTCGTGTCTTTCACGTGCATACGGAGTAAGTAATTCCTGGCGTCGAGACCCCACAGCGGCAGCATCTCACATGTCATGTTTGCCGCAGTCGCTGCCGGTCCCGCCCAGCGGCCGAGCGACGAGGAGGGCCGGATGCCAGAATTGACCTGTTTGTCGGACAAGCCCCAGCAATCTGCCGAGACAGAGTCGGGGAGGGTACTTGGTATGCACAGCACATTCGCACATGCACACGCACTCGCGCACTCGCACACTCGCACGACATAGGAGGCGCACAACCCTCGCGGCACACACACCATGTCGAAGCTCTCGCCCGCGCTCAAGGAGCTCATCAACGCCCCCTTCGCCCGCCCGGGCCCGGCAAAGGCCCCAGCCGGCATCTCAAAGGTCTACGAGCGCATCGCGAGCGAGGCGCACTCGAGGAACCTTGGCCCACGGCCATGGATCGTGCTTTCCGTACGGCCTCCCCCCTCTGCCCGCCTCCAAAACACCATGCTGACACCCCCGTGCCCTCGCAGTCAGCAGCAACATTCACCCTCAACTCCCCAGACTCCCTGGCCGCCCTGCACCAGGCCGCCTCCAGCCCCGGCCCCTCCAGAGGGCCCTACACGGCCCTGCCGCCCGTCCCCGCCGCCGAGCTCATCCGCGAGGTCGGCCTCAAGTGCATCTCCTTCAACGGCATCCCCCGCTCCATCAACTGCCTCGGCGCCTTCCGCGCCTCCCTGCCCGCCGACGTCCGCTCCCGCCTCGAGACCCGGCCCTCGAGGGCCATCACCCCCGAGAACCTGCCCCGCCGCGCCGCCGCGGGGCTCGCGCTGTGGCGCTCCGTCTACGACCCCTTCGACGACAAGCTCACGGCCCGCCTCGCCGAGTCGCACCCGGACCTGCCCGTGCACATCCACGGGAGCCACTACGCGCCCCTGCTGTCGGACCCCGAGGGCGCCGGCCGCGGGGGGCTGGCCGCCGTGGGGCGGGTCCTGACGAGCCTCGTCGCCGTCGCGTGCCTGCGCGCGCAGACGGGCGTGGGGCCCCAGGTGCTGTCGCACGTCTTTGGGCTGCGCAAGGCCGTCGACCAGGGCCTGCACGTGCGCGAGGCCGAGAGCGACGCCGAGAGGGAGGGCATCGAGTGGCTTGCCGGCGACGAGGGCGGGCAGTGGCTGCTGAGGAGCGTGGATGCCATCGTCGAGGCCATTGGCAACAACTTTGCGGCGAGGCTCTAGAACATGGCGTCACCTCCCGGTTCTGGCGGATACATCACCTGTAGATGGGGTCGCATGTTGAGGAAATATCTGCATTGGCATCTATTCCCTGGCTTGCCTGGTCTTATTCTTGAAGGCTTGTGTATATATATGACTCAACTCGTCCTGTGATGCACTTTGCTACACCAAACAAAAGTGTAAACACGCCAACTCCAGGCAGCGTAGTCCAAAAAAAGCAAACACACTATTTACAGAGGAATTCCGTCGCGCATACCCCAACCTGGTAACAGCCGCCCTCCTCTCCCGCTCCTGTCCTACTCCATGACCTGCAGGTCGTCAGCCACGACAAACCCGGCGTCCGTCTTGGCCTTGACCTCGTCGACCCCAACCCCGGGGGCGATCTCGGTGAGCGTGAGCACGCCCGCCTCCCGGTCCACCTGGAAGACGCACAGGTCCGTGATGATGGTGCTGACGACCCCGGCGCCCGTGAGCGGCAGCGTGCACAGCTGCACGACCTTGGGGGACCCGTCCTTGGCCACGTGCTCGGTCGCCACGACGATCTTGGTCTTGTCCGGGTTCGACACGAGGTCCATGGCCCCGCCCATGCCCTTGAACACCTTGCCGGGGATCATGAAGTTGGCCAGGTCGCCAGACGCAGAGACCTGCAGCGCGCCCAGGATCGACACGTCCACGTGCCCGCCGCGGATCATGGCGAAGGACTCGGACGAGTCGAACGTCGCCGCGCCGGGGAGGAGCGTCACCGTCTCCTTGCCTGCGTTGATGATGTCCCTGGGAGAGGTGGTCGCTGGTTAGCCTCTTGCGGCGGCCAGGAAAGTCCTGTGGTGCTGGTGTAGATACACAGCAAGAATACTTACGGGTCGACCTCATCCTTGGTCGGGTACGGCCCCATGCCCAGGATACCATTCTCGCTCTGCAGCCACACCTCGCGGCCCTCGGGCACGAAGCTCGGCGCCAGCGTCGGCAGGCCCACGCCCAGGTTGACGTAGAAGCCATCCTTGAGCTCCTTGGCCGCGCGGCGCGCGATGCGGTTCCGCTTCTCCTGCGCGGGGCTCGCCGCCGCCGCCGCGCCGCCGCCGCCGCCTCCTCGCGCAGCTTGAGGATGTCGATCTGCTTGTCGGCCGTGGCGGGCACGATGCGGTCGACAAAGATGCCCGGGAGGTCGACGTCGTTGGGGTCGATCTCGCCCGTCTCGACGATGTGCTCTGCCTCGACGATGGTCAGGCGCGCCGCCTTGGCCATGATGGGGCCAAAGGCCTTGGTCGTGTAGCGGAAGACGCAGTTGCCGGCCTTGTCCGCCTTCCAGGCCCGCAGGATCGCCACGTCCCCCGGGAGCGCCGTCTCCATGAGGTACGTCTTGCCGTTGAAGATGCGCGTCTCGCGCGGGCGCCCGCCCTCGAGCACCTTGCCCGAGGGCGAGAGCCGCACCGGGATCTTGCCGTCCTGGAGGAGGGAGTCTGGGAGAGGTGCGCACGTTGTCAGATCACGGCCTAGCCCGCGCGGCGGGATTGGGGTTCTTCCCCTCCCCAGGGTGATTGGGCTCACTTACGAGCGCCAGTGGCAGTGAAGAAGGCCGGGATGCCAGCGCCCGCGCTGCGGATCCTCTCGGCCAACGTGCCCTGGGGGCACAGCTCGATGGCGATGTCGCCGGTCAGGTACTTCTTCTCGAGGACCTTGTTGCTGCCCAGGTAGCTGAGCACGAGGCGGTCCACCTGCCCGTCCTTGGTCAGGACCGACAGGCCGCCCTTGCCCTCGACGCCGGCGTTGTTGGACACGGCCGTCAGCGAGTGCAGGCTGTCCTTGCCGCGGCGGTGCATGGCGGTGATGAGCGTCTCGGCCACGCCGCAGAGCCCAAAGCCCGAGGACAGGATGGTGGACCCGGGCTTGATGTCGGCCACGGCGGCGTCGGCGTCCCGGAACAGCTTGGACCCGCCGCGCGTGGGCGCCGGCGCCTTGCTGTCTGAGGGGCTGGGGTCGGCCGAGCGGCGGGCGGTCGAGGACGAGAACAGGCGGCGCGAGGAGGACGATGGGGCGAGGGCGGCTGTGCCGTTGTTCCTCCTCAGGTAGTTATGGCGACCGAGACACAATGGCGCTGCTGCTGCTGCTGCTGCTGCTGCCGCCGCCTGTCTTTGTGGTTGCGCAGAGGCGAGGAGCGACGGCATCGAGCGCCGCAGCTGGCGTGTTGTCGCAGCCATGTTTGGCGGTGTTGCTGGTGATCTCTGCGGTCAATTGACATAAAACAACAGCCACAGCACAGCAAAAGACGATAATAAGTCGAAAAATAAATGCGCAAGTAGAGCTTGGCCTGTATGTCCGGCTTTTCCCCGTTGACCAGATGAATTAATGGGCCGAACCTCGGCGCTTTAGCCCTGACGTCAACCGCGTCGGGCTACAGAACAAGCACCGCTCACGACCAGGGTAAGGGTCAAGGCTACCCCAGGTCTACCCTGCCAATCCCGACGGTACATACATTGAACCTCACTTCAGCGTTTGGGGTTGTTTGGCCCAAAGAAAACTGAACTGGCCGAGCAGTAAAGCTGCTTGGGAAAAGAGAGAAGTACCGGAGGCCCGCATATATGTTTCCTGTGATGGGCGTACGGCTCTGTCTGGGGTCTATCAGTTATTCCTCTCCGCTACAATCTCTCATAAAAAGGCGGGCTCTGTGTTTATTCTCTGCTTGTATTCTCTGATTCTGCTTCGCCTACGGTCAACCCCAGTGCCCTAGTCTGACTCCAACCCCGATCCTCTGGTCATGGATCAGGTTCAGCACCCGGAAAAGGGACACAGTGTGGGCCCCTCACCAGGAGGACTGCTGGCCACTGCCGGATAAGCAACTTCGGATTAATTCAGCGGAGCGGGGCGTGGGTCGAGCTTGCGAGATACGCGTCCCGCGTAGCGTTCCTACTACGGTTCATTTCGCCGAAGTTATCTTAACCTTGTTGCTTCCCTTGCCGCCCTTTTCATCTGGGCCCTCTTCGTGAGCACTGAGGCCCTCTTCGTTGAGGCCCTCCTCGTTGAGGCCCTCTTCGTGAGGCTGTCTTTGTAAGGCCCTCTTTGTCAGGCCCTCTTTGTCAGGCCCTCTTCGTCTAGGCCCTCTTCGTCGAGGCCCCTTCGCCTAAGGTACGTAAGCTTCGATCTACGTCCCGCTCCGCTGATCCCTTGGCCGCTAGAGATTGACGATTAGTCTAGGGCTGGCAATTCAACTAGCGGCCCACGGTCTATTTTAATACAAGTGGATAGCCAACAGGACAGCTGCGAGAGTCTTTCACTGAATGTTCTCAGGTGAGAGCACTTGAGCACTTTCGGTATTCTATTTCATCAGGAGCCGCTTTGCAATAAATGTATCAACAGTGGGACCTACTATTAAGGTGTTGTCTTTTTTTGGGCTTGGGGAGTTTCTCGCGATGTTGAGTAAATGGACTGCGAACTATACAAATCATGTGTTCCGAACCAGACGAGCTGCCCAGATATGAAATAACCAAGAATAACACCAGCTAACAGGAATTAACTGTCATCATTTCCACAGTTGGATACCTTCTGAGGGCCAAGGCTGGTGTGCAAGCTCTCAGCAGCCGCTGACCAGGAATTGCTCCGCTCGTTCTTGGCTCGGCACTAGCAAATCTGATAACTACCTGCCATTTTTTTCATCTTTGTTCACGTCGAAAGTGGAATGTGAGGCCATAGGGTGGCGGAGTGGGATGTCAAGGAATATGGAAGCGAGGATAGACTCATAGGGCGGCTCTACAATCTCGGAAATAGAGGCGCCAAGCGCGGCACATTGTACAGCTGGTTAACTAATGCCAAACCCAATCTTGAGGTTTGTCCCTAGAATACTACCTGCGACCAACTCCATGCTTATAATAGGATACTAAGTCAGCTGTACAGCGGCTGCGACGGTGGCATTGGACCTCGGCGGTCACACGTCCAACGCCGTAGCGACCTGTAGTGTCAAGAATACGTCATGAGGAAAATATATAATTTCATTCTAGATCTCCTAATGGCGGGTCCGTGCCAGGTACTCAGATGAACAGCTTGAAGATGCTCTGGACGATATTCTCAACCACTTTGCTGCTCGGGCCGACTTTGCCTGCTTCTGGTAGTGGCTTTGGTCCCAGCACCTTCAAGGGCGATTAGCACGGTGGCTGCGATTTCACCAGCGATTTGCCAGACCCCGAGGTTTTCTTTGTCCATTGTGCTTGAGACGAGATGGCCAGGCGATGACGGAATGTGGTGCCTATCCCTTTGCTGGTTCAAATGTGCCGTGTGGTACATGTGCCGTAGTGGGGTCAACCAGCCAGAGCGTCAGCTTTGATGTGAGTAATTTCTCAAAGTCCCTCTATCTCTTCACCTCACCGCAAAGACCTGGCATTGAGTCATGTAGTTTGATGGCAGAGACTGGACCTTGACCTGGCAGATTGTGCCGGAGAGATTAGCTTTTTTTTTCGGCAGCTTCCGCACGCAGCGGCAGTTCCCAAGGCTTGCAAGGCAGTCAGCTAGTTCTTCGCCGGGCCCAGGGGCATGTTCGCGCATGGTGAGTAACTGAGAACTCACCGATGGCGAGCACAGATAACTATCTCAGTAGGTAGGTAGGTCAATGGAAACATCCGGTGACCCCAACAAAGATCCATGACTGGCAGCGGAACCTATCGCCGCCCTTCAGTGCCGCGAGCAGCGTAAGCATCGATGAGGATTGCGGGGAAGTGGGCCCTGACGTGTGGGTATTTTCCGGGGGAAAGCTTGTCAGGGCCAAGCTTCCTGGGCTGTTGGGACGGGTTGGGGCAGCAGGCTTGGCCCCCGCCCTTCCCTTTCACTCGGATATTCGACATCTCGGGCACTGAATAATACGTGGCGTCGCAGTGGCGGGCTGATGTCTCGCTTCACTTCGACCATTTGTCCGCCGCGTCTTGTAGGTGCTCCCTCTAAATTATGAAGTTTACGCATGGATCCTCTGGTACACTTCTTGTCTTTACTTGGAGCCCTTGCCTTTTATACATACAGGAGACTTTCTGCTCCTGGCCGTTTACGCCCAGGGCCGAGCTGCGCATCTCCTTCATAAAATAATCCGCCCCTTGTGGTCACACAGAGATGAAGCCCTCTTCCCTAGCAGATGTCGACCTCGACAACGAGGTCGAGAAGCCCTCTGACGCCGTCATCGAGGACTCCCGCCTTCACCACGAGCACCATGCTCGCATGACGAGGAACATTCTCTTCAAGACAGATACACGCGTCCTGCCCATCCTCGCCTTGTTGTTCCTGTGCTCGTTCCTCGACAGGACAAATGTCGGCAATGCGAAGATCATTGGCCTCGCCGAAGACATCAACATCTCCGATCTTCAGTACAACCAGGGCCTGGCTGTCTTCTATGCCACATATATTGCCAGGTCAGTCTCTGGTTGGCACGCCACATCATCTCGAACAAGCAAACTGACCACGTGCCACACCACAGCGAGCTCCCCTCGAACCTGATTCTCAAGCGTCTGACACCCCGCGTCTGGCTGGCCGCCCTCGCCTGCGCCTGGGGCACTGTCACAATGTGCCTCGGCTTCGTGCGCAACTACGGCTCCTTCGTCGCCGTCCGCGCCATCCTGGGCGCAACAGAGGGCGGCCTGCTCCCGGGTATGGTCCTGTACCTGTCAGGCCTATATACGCGCGGCGAGATGGCCCTGCGCATAGGAATATTCTACACCGCCGCCTCGCTTTCCGGTGCTTTCGGCGGCCTGCTCGCCCGCGGACTGTCCGCCATCGCGCCTCGCGGGGGACTAGAAGGCTGGCGGTGGATATTTATCAGTACTTAAGCCCCCCCCCCCGGGACCGTCATCGCAAAGCGAAGAGATGTGCATCGAGTGGCTGACAAGATTTAATAACTCGCAGTCGAGGGTCTTCTGACCGTTGTATGCGGTGCGATTTCGTACTTTTGCCTCGCTACGAATCTGCACACTGCGTCTTTTCTCACCCTGGAGGAGCGTGAGTTCGCTGCTAAGCGACTGTCGGGGGAGATTTCCAACGGGGAAAGGTTCAAGTAAGTTGCTCGTCCTCCTTTGCCTGTAATTTGTTTCTCACCCTTGTGGTCCTCATTGTGTCATCCGATGCTAAGTTGTGTTTGGCAGCCCCAATGTGGAAAGGGAAGAGAAGTTCAGGTGGTCCGAGGTCAAGAGAGGGGTCTTCAACATCCAAGTCTGGCTGACTGCCACCGCCTACTTCGCAATCCTCTCCGGGCTGTACTCCTTCGGCCTCTTCCTGCCTACCATCATCAACGACATGCACATCACTTCCAACGCAAATCAGACGCAGCTCTGGTCTGTGATCCCCTATGCCGTCGCCACTCCCGTTACAGGTGAGCCACACCCCTTCCCCTGGTTCCATCTGCCCGTCCACGTCCTAGTAAACATCTAACGTGTGAGCCTCGCCTTCGTACCAAACAGTTTTCATCGCCTTTCTGTCAGATCGACTCAAGCTGCGAGGCACAATCATGCTCTTCACCCTTCCCGTTGCCATCGCCGGCTACGCCGTTATCGCCAATGTCTCCTCGGCCCACGCCCGCTTCGGTATGACCTGCCTCATGGCAATCGGAATGTACGCAAGCGTCCCATGCGTGCTCGTCTGGAACTCGAACAACTCGGCAGGCCATTACAAGCGCGCCACCACGTCAGCCCTCCAGCTGGCCATTGCTAATGCTGGGGGCTTTGTCGCGAGTGAGTCCTCCATCTCATTGATGCTCTCCGTTCTGTATCCTTCTCCTATGGACTGCCACGTGATCACTATGCCTGGCTTCATGCACTGACGGCTCCTTCTCAATCTAGCCTTCATTTACCCGAAGAACCAAGGCCCGCTGTACCATGAGGGTCACTCCATCATCCTCGGCCTGTTGTGCTATGCGTGGGTTGCCGTCCTGGCGAACGTGCTTTACTGCAGGAAGGTGAACAGAGACAAGCAAGCTGGCAAGTACGCTGAGTTCGAGGGGAGTGGGGATGATAGGGACCCGCAGTTTGTGATGATATTGTAAAAGCTCGAGCGTGATTGTGATTTTGCCGAGCACAAATTGACCATTTGTCGCATATGCTTGTTAGTACTGGCTGGCTTATGCAGAATCACTTCATTTCGTAGGGAATGATCCTATTGCCCCTACTAGCATCTCTATGCTTCCAATCCGCCCGTGTGTCTTTAGAGTGGAGTTTTTCGTATTGACGAAACAGTTTCGGACCGGATTCTTGTAACACTGTTGGGTGCTTGATTCAGAACATACAGTTGCATTTAACTCTCAGTCATCATCCAACTGTCACATGCAGAGGGCTAAAGCTGTTTCGACTAGGCAGGCTCCTTAGAAACCAGACAAGCATCCCGATATTTGCCCACTTCCCACACCCATTACCTCCGCGGAGTCCACTAGACCCCAGCACATGGGCAAAGACTCCTGCAGGCACAGAGAGCTTCCATACACGCGCAGATGATGGCTGGTGTGCAGTCTTGTCCCTGCAGGAAGTCCCGCGCGGCTGCAACGTTGAAGCGGGGAACTACTACTAGCCAAGCAGGCATTTTGGTGCTCGGGGCTGTCCGCGGACACTCTTGGATGTTGGCTGGTTGGCTGGGTAATGCCTTGTGACTAGAATGAAGTGGATATTAATACACGCCTGCATTGTACAAACATTTTGAAGTGTTCGTGTCCTGCAGGCATGGTGCGTGTATGACTGAGTCCCGAGGTTGCCAGAATTGGCTGTAGACTGTGTGTCTTCGACTCGTCCTGGATTGATGTCGGGACGCTGCGACCTTACATCTAGGCACGTGGTATTGTTCTTTCTGTGCGATTGAGTTCATGGATCCCCCTCGGCTCCCGAGTACCCAGTTCATGGCGATTCCCGGGGTCTGGTCAGAAGGCATGCAAAGAGCATGCTGTCGTCGCCAAATGTCCTTGATCTCGTTTCATTGGGTATCACGTTCCACTGTGGCCAGTAACTCAAAGCAGCACTCATATAAAATGAAGGACCGCATCCCGCAAAAGCTACCTGTCCACCGGCTCCGTGATGCCCGCTTGAGTATTTCTCCATGACCTGGACAGGTGGTATCCAGGAGGTCCTTCGACCCCGCCTTCCGGAGGCATTTCCATAACGGGAAAACCCCCTAGATAGGTGGCATCGTCAAGCCCGCCTCAAAGCCAATGTCTTGGTCACAAGCCGCCACGAAGTGCAACATGCCTCGACGACTTGACCGTGCGGTGGCCATGAACGCTGCAAAGTCTCCATGGCTCGTCAACTTCTGGAAATCCGCGGGCGCCGTTTTGAGGGGGTGCAAAGGACAGTGCCTCCTATATATTCGAGAAAATGTCTCGCTATTCATATGGTGGATCGAAAAATCCAGTCTCTGTTCCAGAGCATACAGCCATACCAGATAGTCTCGACAAATTCAGAATCAACAACATGCTGTTCTCCAAGATCGCCATGACCAGCCTCCTAGGCTTCGCCCTGGCCAGCCCGGTCGACATCGAAAGGCGCACGCCCGCCCAGGTCGAGTCTGACATCGCCGCCGTCAGCTCGCAGCTGACCTCCTTCAACTCGGCCATCAACTCCTTCACAGGTTCCCTTCTCCAGGCCCTCACCCTCCTGACCAGCTACAACAGCCTCCACTCGGCCATCGGCACCGCCACCTCCCAGGTCACCTCCACCGGCGCGCTGGGTGCCACCGACTCGGCCACTATTTACGCGGACATACAGAGCCTGACTGCCCAGATCACCGACACACTGGGCGATGCTGGCGCCAAGGTGAGGCCTCAGGACCTGGAAGGGTGGCTTCAATGAGATTGTGCCAGGTTGACTTTGTGTGTCCTCTGTAGAAATCCGTCGTCGCTTCGGCTGGGTATACTAGCGTCGTGTGCTCGGCATTGTCCACGCTCTCTGTGAGTTTCCTCCGCTTGGCGCTGTTTCTCAGCATCGTGGTGTAAGCCGAAATACTGACGTGGTGCAGTCCGACTCGAGTGCATTTTACACCGCCCTTGAGGGCACCAGTAAGTTCTTTGGGAAACTGTTCATCAAGTCAGTGCTCTGTGCTGATTCCTCGTAGTTGCATCTACATACACGAGCCAGGTCGATGCTCTGCAGGCTACAGTGGCCTCTGGCTTCAAGAGTGTTACTTCCACGTATGGCTGTTGAACGGTGAAACTTTCGATCAAGTTTTATAAGAGAAATTTAGGCCATCCTTGACTTTGACTGTTGGTGAGCTTTGAGAGGCCCTGACGATTTCTGGAGGACCTTGTTATCACGCGAGCCACCGTAAATATTCTCATAGTCTAAGACCAGTTTCTGCAACTCCCGATTGACTTGGTAGTTGGCATATTTGAATCATTTAGCGAAATAATCTCACATTGGAAACATCGTTGAGTTGCAAGCCACTGTAGGTTGGAAACAATTATGAGGTGGGAGAACTGTGACGTGAGAATCAACTGGAATGGCGCCCTGTATCCGAGGCGCCGCTCTGAGGAACTCACCAATTCTTCTTACCTTTCTCCATAAGTGCTTTGAACTTGAGTTATTCCTCGAAATCAGCATTGCTGATCTTGTCCTCGTCCTCGTCCGCTCCAGCACCCACACGAGCCACGTCTCCTTCAACAATGGGCCTGATGTTGCGGCCCCCTACATCCTGACTCTCATTCTCAGAATCGTCGCTGCTCTCACTCTCCGAGTCTGTCACAACTGGGGGCGCAGGGCGAGAAGATGACGCTTTCGCCAGTGGATTCAGCGACGAGGGCCGCGTGACGTCCGCCTCCGGATAGTAATCGTTCCGCCATCGGTCCCGCATGGCAATTTCATACAACTATACAGTACATGATACATCTTAAGCGTTATGTGGTGTTTTCACAATTGCAGTCGGGGTATGTTACAACAGCAGGAGACTCTTCAACTTGGCGAATTGCCAACATGAGCTAAACCCAATGGCTACGGGTAAATAGTGTGATTTCAAATGAAACTGGCCTTGGGTCTGCGCGAAAGTATGCGTTGCTGAATTACAAGCTACGTGTTGGCTTAGAAAAGAGTTGAGTTTATATGAATGATGCATGCACGTACGAGTGCAAAGTCTTCATCAACGTCTTGATGTATCCTGGTGGCCTAAGCCTTTATTTCAAAGCACAAAAACGTAAACGATCAAAGAAAGGGTGATTGTGTACCTCATTACCGTTTGGATACTTTCATGAGCTATACCAACATGTGCCTGTCTTAGCATATTCATCCCGGCTTAAGACTTACGCGAAGAGATTAATAGATCAAAAGCTGCCTCCATAGGCCATCTCGAGGCTTCCTCTAGGCTTTTTTTGCATCCCTTTCTGACTCTGTATTGTTCAATCTCCATTTGCTTCGATCAGACCGCCTATCGATATGGATCCAAACCACAAGTTTGTCTTGTGCGGGCTTCCTGAGAGGTTCCATTGAAGTAACCTCATGAGGTAATTTAGTAGTGTACATATCATACATACTTAGGAAGCGGCTGACTGATGTGTTGATGAGGAGCCCCTACAGCTGGTTTTAGCGACCAAGTTATCTCAAAGGTTGGCAATAAAATAGCAGACTGACCTCCAAGCCTTCGCTCCAGCAACGCCACCTGCAATTGCAGCCGCCACAACAACCAAAAAGAATATTATCACGATAAAGGTCGGTCTCGAGCAGCCGCAGATCGTGCGCGTCTTCTCCTCCGCCTGCTCGGCGAGCTCGAGGTCTGGTTTGATGCTGGACACCCGCTCCGGGCGCGGTTTGCGATACCAGGCTGAATTTTGAGTGGGTGAGTTCTCCCCGTCAACGTCCCTGACGTAGTCGTCGTCATCGGTCAGAACGGAGTCAATATGCGGCTGGGCTTGCATGTCCGTCAGCCGGTGAGGCCCGTCGGGTTTCCGGTGCCACGAGGACTGTGGATGGTCGTCAGAGCCTTTGATCAGGGCCGCGTTCATTTTCTCTGGATCTCAATTATCGACTCGGTCTTCTAGGTCTGGTTCTGAGCGGTGTGCCACGGTGGAGGTGAGAGAAATAGGTCGTCTCGAGGCCCGCACTGGCCCAGGGTCAGAATGTGGTGTGAGTCCCTCTGCTGGGCGTGAAGTAGTCACGCCCGTGTCTGAACCGTGGCGAGATTTTGAACACACGATGCACCATCTACGTAGTGTATCTCAACACCAGGCGGTGGGGGACGATCGTTTTGCGAACAGCGCATGAGACAGATCGAACTCGAAACAGAGCTAGGCTTTCTTGCTGGCTCCCACTACGTGCGAGAGAAGGTGTTCAGGCGGTGAGAATCGAGAAATCATCATTCCTACTTCTGCCTATCCATCAGACACAAGCCCCATTATGCGGGGCGAGGAGGCACGGGAGGCTCATCATACTTGGCGCAGCATGAAACAAACACCGAAGAGGACTGCATCCGGCACAGCAGGGAAACGATCAGAATCCTGCCTGGCTGCATCAGAAGCGCAGCACAAGCCCTCCCGTTGGCGGAAGTAAGCCATGACACTGCCTGCGGTGGCTGCAGCCCTTGTGCGCGCGGTTGGGAAAACTGCGCTGGGCCGTGACCACTGTGCTGCAGTGCAGGTAATACAGGCGTGGCCATGGGGCACAGCACCGCCCTTTTGCGGGTCGCACATGGCCTGTGGCTCAGCGGCCCACGGCAGGAGGGCCTGGGGAACGTCGGTTGGCTCGCTCGGCATTTGCTTGCCTGGGGGCCGCAGGCTGAGGGACCTGCATGAGCTTAGGTCGGCGGCAAAGACTGGGGTGATGGGAGGGTGCGTTTGTGTGTCTGGGAACCAGGTGATGAAGAAGTCGAGATGTGGTTCTGTAATCTATCAAAGCTATGTTGCTACATTATGCCATCTTATCCGAGAGTCCCCTGCAGGGTCAGAGTTAGGGTAGCAGACAGGGCGACCGGCCATCTTCGCTTGCAGTAGCATGTACGGGCTAGTAGCGCTATAGGGCCACACAGTAAGTAAGTTAGTAGTTATAAAAAGAGGTAGTTAAGTTAAAAAGGAGGATTATTCTTTATTGTTTGTTTTAAAAATAACTATAATAATAAGTTAGGCTATTTTATATTACCTTATATTAAAATTCTTTTTTACTTATGATGCATTTTAATTAAGTGCTAAATACTATATAGGGGCTTTATGTATAGGCGCATATTGATGTCTTGGCTATCTGCAGGTGTGTTTGCTAGAGTGTTTGTGACTAGAGGGGATCTGTGATATCTTCTACTTATTTATCCCCCGGTCTAAGAGCTAGACGCACTTTATTAATGAAACTGCCTTCTTGCAAAAGGGGTGATCTATGAAACAATAGAACCAGCTATTAATGGTCCTTGAATCATAACCCACCGCACAACACCCATCGTAAATGCATGGCAAGGTCTCAGATCTTCGCCAGCTTCATTCCGACCTGCACCGACCTCGCACCAACGTAGACCAACGTCCCAGAAGCCATCGCCAAGCCGCAGAACAATTGGAGGCCCAGATAGTCACCGTGCTCGCGGGCCACAATCGCACCAGCGATCGGGGAGCCAGTGAGGGCGCCGAAACTCGAGGCCAACAAAGCAATGCCAGTCCTGTTGCCGATTTGCCGGATGTCTGAGATCTGCGCGATGAGAGACGGGAAGAGCGAGACGCCGCCACCAGAGGAAAAGCCGAAGAGAACGGCAAAGACGATGAGAGCTGCTGGTGAGTGCTTAGAGGGGATCCAGATGGCGAGTGTGACAACTGTCGAAAGCATAGAGATGCAGATCATCATGTTGTAGCGGCCCACCTTGTCTGCGACGATGCCGGGGATGATTCGCCCAAAGACACTGTTGTGGCACGTTAGCATTCGGGACATGTTCAATTCATGCAGTAGCTAATGGGTGCGCTCTCACCTGGCAGCGTTAATAATCGGCAGGAGGTATTCGATAATATTCGGGTCCATGCCAGTTTGCTCCGCTTGGAGAAGCACATAATTGAAGGGTATGAATAATCCCCAGAAGACGAGGAAGTTTGCAGCCAGCGTCAGCGCGAATGCAGGCTCACTGAGACCATTGAGGTAGTCTGCGATGACCAGTGGCTTCGGGTTGGGTGGCAGTCTAGTCCTGACCACCGCGCAGGTAATGGAGAGCAAGCCAAGGTAGACGAACGCAAGCGCACGCATGGTCCAGGGGAAGCCAATCTGGGGGATGAGCTTCTGGATCATGATGGGCATCACGATACCGCCTATGGAGCTGCCAGAAACCATTATACCCAATGCTGTTGCTCTCCTCTTGAAGAACCAGGAGAAGACGCTCGTCGTGCAGGCGTTGAACACTGCCGAAGAAGCAATCCCGGCGCAGACGCCCTGCGCGAGGAAGAACTGCCAGTACTTGGTGCACAGGCTCGTCATCATCAGGGCAAAGACAAACATCACGGTGCCGACGACGAGTATCCAGCGCGGGCCGTAAACGTCGAAGACCCGTCCGAATACCACGCCGCAGGAGATCATGCCCCAGACTTCGACCGAGGTGATCCACGACACTGTACTGGCCGAGTAATTGGAAAGTGGCCCGCTCACGTAATACTCCTGGAACACGCCGATGCAGTTGGTGAAACCAAAGGTAGAAAAAAGACCGCACCAGCCGCCGAAGACTACCATCCACGCATTGAAGCCGCCGTCGGGGAAGTCGCTGGGGTCGAAACCTGAGCCGGGTGGTGGACCGGTTGCATTCTTCTCAGCAGCCTCTCTTTGCTCCTTCTCGGCCTCTTCGATATCTGCCTCGGCGACATTGCTTGGTTCCCCAATTATGTTTGCGTTTGTGTGGCTCTTTTTCGATTGGATCCGCTCCAGGGATGACTTTCTGGATTGGTAGGCGTTCATGTCGGCCTGTCTCTTCTTAGAGTCGTCGAGGTCTGTCGATGAGTTCGAGTTTGCGCTAACAGTATCAGACATGTTGAAGCTGACTTGGGGTTTAACTGGCCCCTTGGCAGTTTGTGTGACTTATGCGTTGAGGCTTCGCCTTCAAGGCCAAGAGTTCGGGCGCGGCGACCTATAGTTGGATTAAGCTTGTCTTTGGGTGCACAGGGCGAGCCTCCAAGACAGTGATGACAGCCTTATTATGCATACGTCTGAGGGCGAGGGTCGAGAGCGTCTATGGGAGAAAATGAATTGGACGTAATACTATTCCCAAGACCAGTTTCGATATCTCGATGGAACCACCCTTGAAAATCGCAGACAGGATAATAAAGACTCTTATTGATGAATCAACTCGAAAACCTTGGAAGGATGAGGTGGAACGGTGTGTAGGAATTACATACCCCGTATCACCGTCAAGATCGTCCAGCTCCTGAAGCAGCGTTGATGACAGAACGCGGAGATAAATGACAGAACACGGAGATAAATGACAGAACGCGGAGATAAAACGGCATGGACTCCAGGAGCCGCAAAGGAAACGTTCGGAATGTTGGGGCACCCCGAGCCCTACTAGATGATACTATAAAAGAAAGACCAACTACATCGTGGCACAGAATGGCCGAATAGAGCAGAAACAATGCACCTTCTAGGTATCAACAACAACGAGCGGCCATAGCGGCTTTAGTGTGTCAATGCTGCCCAAGTGGTATGGTAAGTCCTAGCACTGGATAGAAGCTCGGGCTATAAATGCGCCATCTTGATCGGAAGGCGAGTGGAGCGCGGGAAGCGAAGCCACGCGGGAAGCGAAGCCACGCGGGAAGCGAAGCCGCGCGGGAAGCGAAGCCGCGCGATACTCTTGAACATCGAGCCTATGTCGTTGGCCAATGATTCGAGACGAATGGGATCGGCGCTGAAGGGCCAGCTCGGAAATCCGACTCAGGAGTCCTGGTGGGCATCGAGCCTACTTAAGTATGCCGTGGGAGGGCAGCCATCCCGCTTACCTGGGCGAAACCCACAGCCTCCTCGCCGCGAGTAAGCATCGGTTGTGTCTGGATTGCTGGTGTGGTGTCGACTCGGGTCCTAGCGGGCAAGGGGCGGTCGCATTTCTAATCATGTACGTTAATTATCCTCGAAGTGTGGATGTGGTGTGATATCAAGGGCTGCCTGATTATATCCTGAAGGGCTTCACGAATTGATCTCTTCATACGTCCCGAGTTCCTGCTTGCGCATTATTGCTGTCTTAGTTCGTGGGGCAACCATAGATCTCAGCCCCGTTGAACCCAGATACTCGACAAATTACCCAGGTAGAAGAGTTGGAGTAACCCCAAGGCTTCTGGGACTCGCTTCGCGGCTCCGCGAACGTCTTTTAGATCAGGTATCCGAGCACGCACGGAGAAATCCTATATGCTCTGACCTTCCGTTCCTCGTCTTTGTTTCCGGGGAGGCAGCCACCGAGCTAGGCTTTACAGGTGCCGTGCACGAGGTGGTCGAGAGAATTTCAGACGTCCGCATCATCAGCGGCGTTAAGCAGACGGGCGAGTTACCGCGGCGACAAGGTGACGAAAGACGACCGAAGGCCGAGATCGTTGTTCTGGATGACGCCACATTTGCTGCTGCGAGAGGCGCAGCGTTCTGGATGTCTATGAGGCTTGTTGGTCTTGTTGCGCTGAATGGTGCGCTGCTCATCTAGGAGAATGTATGTCACAATACGATATACATGATGAATTGTGAATCTGTATCCTGGAAGTAGCAACACAGGTTGGGTCTGTGGACCACAGGGAATGTTCTTTCGAAACAAGTAAAGACTAGAAGGACATGTCACTTCTAGGATGACACCGCAGTCGCTGTTGCCATTTGGAATGCTTTCCAAGGCTGCGATGCGATGTTCCAGGACTTGGGTAGCTGGTGTTGTTTAATTGGTCGCATCTCACTTGAACTAGGACACCAGGACGAGTGGTGGAAGGAAAATTGCACCTAGGAAGAAAACGCGGCTATCGGCACACCATTTCATACCAAATTAATATCAAGAACTGGCCGTGGAGAAGGCTTCAACTGACAGTTTGAACAGATTCGAATCTTATTGTTCATTCGTGATTGTGTTGGTACATATGAATTCTAGTGGGTAGGACCATTTGCATTCATGTCCGGGGAAGTGGTCTGCCTTCAATGAGTGGCTCACTATCGGACAAAGTCATTCAGATCTTTGCTATCCTCGAAGCGAACCTTCCCATCCTTGCCCACTGTAGCAACGTGCATGGTCAAGGGCTTCTCGCTTGATGATGCTGTCGTCCCTGGGGCGGCAGCCACTTCAGGGCTGGCCACTTGCTTCTGCGGTTTAGAAGCTGCCTCGACTGCCTTTGGCACCAGGCCAGCCTCGGCGTCTGCAATCTCATTGACTTGCTCCCTCGTCAGCACGTCACTGACTCTGACACCTCGACTTGACATTAGTATTGTGGTTGGGCCCTTGAACTGTAGGAACAGACGGTCTCCGAAGATGGATCTCCTGGCTGTTGTCCGCAAGCTGTACAACACCCTAGCCAGGAACTTGTAGAACCCTGTCTCCTTCGTATCTTTCCAGAACTTGGCCCAACCCTTCGGAATCAGGCTATCGGGCAGTGAGGGGATCTGCAGCGTCCAGGAAGAGCTCTTGAATCGGAAGGGCAGTGGAACGTTCTTGTCCACGCTGTACGCAACGACATGGCTGGGATGTACCACCAGCTCCTCGCCGTGAGCCAGGGTGACCTGGTATATTTGTCCCGGCGCGGCCAGCGCGACCAGACCTCTTCCTGTGATGTGATGGTTCCCCCAGTGTGCCGGTGCAAGACCGCGCTGGATTCGAGGTGTGATGCTTAAGGTGTGGCCCGTCCAGGCAAGGAGGGCATTTCGCTGGGCGACCTGCCAGTCGGTGGTGCCATCCAGGTGCAGGATTGAGAACGTGTTATTGGGGGACTTTGTAGCTATTAGGGCTGTGACGGGAGAGGTGGCGGTTATCCGCTGGTAGACAAATGGCATGGCGAGGAGGGCATGGCGGAAGGGCGAGAGGAGTCGGAGCGTGGATTGTGTCTGATGGAGGGCGGTCGGTCAGCAAGGTGCAGCACTCAAAGGCTCGCCGAGCGTTCTCACATTTTCCGCCTTGCCTGCTACTGTCACAAGCGTGCCTCTTCTCGTGTAGAGCTTTTGAGAGGCTGAGAGGGTGACGGAGAGGAGGGAGTAGGGAGAACCGAGCACTTCGAACCGAGCGTCTGTTTCCGATCCACGTCAGTATAGTGCAACTTCTCTCGGTCCCAGGAGTCGGACGAACCTGCTGGGTCTCTTGGCTCAACCGCTGCTCCAAATGCATCGCCCCCCAGGCGAGGGGACTCTGTTGCTGGCGATGCGCTGAGCTGGATCGTGCGGCACTGCAGGCAGATCCAGGAGGGCCGTATCCTGCCCAGAGGCCTTGCTGCGCGGGCCACTGGCAATTGACCACGCATCGTAGGGTTGTGGGCTGCTCGGTGGCAGCAGGATCTGAGAAGGAGTGTCTGAAGTGGGAAGCGTACGAGTCGGCTCGGCTGCATCGTCAAAATTCGGGACCTGGCTCTGGGATTATGACGGAAGAGCTCCGGAATGGCGCACGGGCCAATAGCCCGACCACGGCTGGAGCTGCAGCAGGGATGAGGTCGATACGGCCGTTGCCGTGACAACCAAAACCAACCCCTTCGACAATATTGAATGTGGTCTTCAACACAAAAGGACAGGGGCCCGCCCGTGTCTTTGCTTGTCCGACATTTGAAGCTGCTCACCCCCCGGCACCTTAATGCACTACGGAGAAGGGCAAAGGGGCCTTTCCAGATGTCAATTGGGTGGGTTTGTTTGCTGTCAATGGTCTAACTGGTTTGATTCTACGCACAACTTTCTATGCCCTAGGTACTGCCCTCTCCTCCACGGCCATCATGTCTGTCAGAGTCGTCGCAAGGATACGACCTTTGCTGGAGGGCGAGGCCGAGAAGGACGTCATCGTCCGCGCAGACACCAAGGATGGCAGCAAGAAGCACACCGTTGTCAAAATACCAAACCCCAAGAACGAGTCCGAGGATTTCACCTTCTCCTTCGGCGGTGTCTACGACCAGTCGGCCACGCAGGAGGCCTTGTTTACCGCCGAAGGCACGTCGAGATTCGTCCCATGCGGCCCGCCATCGCAACCACTGACAGATGCTCTCCTACAGTCTCCCCCCACATGAAAGCCCTGTTCCAAGGCCTCGATGTCACCATCTTCGCGTACGGGGTCACAGGCACCGGTAAAACCCATACGATGCGAGGAGGACTGAAGCTGGCAGACAGGGGCCTCATCCCCCGGCTTCTCAGCAATGTCTTCCGTCGAGGAAAGAAGGCTGCCAAAGACTCGGATGGTGCCACCACGGTCGACATCAAAATTTCATACTACGAGATCTACAACGACAAGGTCTTCGATCTCCTCCACCCTCCGGAGACGCGCACGCCTTCTGGGCTGCCCCTGCGGGAGGCCAATGGCAAGACGATCGTGGTAGGGCTCTCGGAACAGCCGTGTGAGGATCTGAAAGACTTTGAAAAGCTCTACATTGAGGCGAACAACAACCGTATCACGGCAGCTACGAAGCTCAATGCCCACAGCAGTCGAAGCCACGCGATACTGCGCGTCAAGGTCTCTCAGACAACGGGCGACCAGTGTCTCGAGAGCACCGTGTCCATGATTGACCTGGCAGGGTCAGAAGATAATCGCCGGACTGAAAATAACCGCGAACGCCTCGTCGAGTCTGCCGCGATCAACAAATCCCTCTTCGTACTGTCACAGTGCGTCGAAGCCATCTCCCGTGGCGACAAACGCATTCCATACCGTGAGTCAAAGATGACCAGGATCCTGTCTCTCGGACAGAACAACGGTATCACGGTCATGATCTTGAACCTGGCGCCGATCCGGAGTTATCACCTGGACACCCTGAGCAGCCTGAATGTCAGCTCGCGTGCCAAGAGGATTGAGGTCCGGGAGATCGAGAATGAAATCGTCTTCAAGCAGGCGCCACGGTCTATGACCTTGAGCGGGACAGCTATTCAGCGACAACCGTTGAGACCGTTGACGAATTCGCACAACGTCCACGCGGGCGCAGTGGCGAAGGAAAAGGCAGACAAGGCGAAGGGGGTGGAGAAGCCTGTGAAGGCGTTCAGTGTCTTTGTGGATGGCAAATCTACAGCTGCTCGTCCTGTTACAGCGACAATGTCTTCTGAGCCGAGGCATGCACTTTCCAGCAAACGCAAATCTGACCCCGTTGATGCACCTACCAGGCCGCCAAAAATGGTCCGCTCATCTGCCCTAGCACGGCATCAACCAACGTCATCTTCGCAGACCATGACCATGTCGGCCGCACAAATTGAGGAGATGGTAGAGCGGAAAGTGCAGGAGATACTGGCTGCAAAGGTCGCAGCGGAGTCTCGGCAGCAGGAGGAACATGCCGTTCCTGTTATCCAACCACCTTCAGCTGACATCAGCGAGGCCGTGCAAAGAAGACTGGACGCTCTCGAGCGGCGCATCGAAGATACCCAAGGGGATACAGTCGGCGGAAAATCCGAGGGCATGCGTCTTCTACTCCAAGCGAGGAAGCTCAAAGAGCAGGGTGACGATGAGGGTACACTGAGATGCTACGAATCGGCGCTGCGTTACTTCCCACGGCAGCCGAAGCTACTGGGCAAGATCGAGAAGCTCAAGGCAAAGATTGCTGCAAAGAGCGGAAACGTTGAGGGAGACGAGCATAGCCAGGACAAACAAAAGTCTAAGAGCCGGAAGAGGGCTGTAAAGCCCCGGTCTGAAGAAGAGAATGAGGGCGATAATTCGGCGGGCGATGCCGGGGCTGATGCTGATGAAAGCTATGTTGACAGTGCGCCTACCCGCTCCCAGCACAGCTCCAAGGCCAAGGCTTCATCTGCTCACGAGCCAAACCTCCTTGCCAGCCTCCCAGCCGACGACCCTCGCACGCAGAAGCTCCTTGAAATCGTGAACTCGCGCGATGTGAACTTGATCAAGGGTCTTCGGGGCTTTGGCACGAAGAAGGCTCAGAGCCTGGTCACGCGCCTAAATGGCATTGACTACGGTGGCACCCCTGCCGACCAGTTCAGAGTCGATTCACTGATGCAGCTGAGCGGTGTCTTCGGCATGGGCGAGAAGACCGTGGAGAAGGCCTGGGAGGGTCTTACTGGTGTGAGCCAGGGTGTGTGCTAAGTGGGCATCTGGCGCAAGGTAAAAGAGGCTCGTCTGTTTGAATATCGCTGCTGCCTTGAAGGCATGCGCGGCAGAGCGGTACCGCCGTGGTTATTCTGTATGACAGGTGGGTATTAGTCTATTGTTTTTGCCTATCCTGCATGGCGAGGCGTTACGAGAAGGTGTTACGCGGCCAGCATTGCTGGTTATTCCAAGTACCGTCGAAGAACTTATAGAGCTCTATTGTATTTTCGTGCCCCGGTGCGTCGGTCTCGATGTGCATACTTGCTAGACATTAATCTGACAACTTAACAACAGTACTTAAACTTGCGTATCCTAGAATCCCCGGCAGGGTGCATCAGGTTTGTCAACTGCTCTCTGTCATTTCCGCTCGGCAGTAATACCAGAGACACGTCCTTCAACTTGTACTCGAAAACTCGCGCCCATCTGATAGCAACTCGGTTAACCGAGGCTTTCGGCTATTTGCTCTAATACACACCGGACACTGGCGTATGGGCGGTCGCAGTGCTAATTGAGCTTTCTGCACGGCCATTCTCACCAACCACCCAGGTGCCATCGCCGAACCAGAATAGTGACCGCATGGAATATACTCACACACAAGTGGCACTTCCATCAGCTACAAAACTATCTTGAGATCTCACCAAAGCCAGCGCCGTTATCAGTATTCTACTTGCTTCTTCTTCTACTTCCTTCTTTTACCCCCCCCCTTCCCACCCCTTTTGCCACCCAAGCAACGTTCAACACCGTTTGCACCATGATACCTCACTCCAATGAGTACTGGGCACCACTCAAATGCGCCGTCGAATGTATCCCACACAATCTAGCCCCAGCGACATGGACGCGAGCACCTGCCCGGCCGCATCGCGCGAGTGCTACGAGAGACGGACCGGATATGGCCTCACTCCTGGCTAGGCCAAATGTGCGTACTAAGATAATTAGCTCCCAACCAACATCAGGCTGCCACAGGGTTTCTTAATGATATATCAATATTTGAACAATGTCATACTTATTGAATGGCTTTTCGAAGAAGCGGCTTCCTCCTCGTCTCATCCGTAGCTGGTTTCTCCCACTACCTTTTGGTGCCGGGTCAAATTCTGTCACTGATCTGCTTCAGCGAACAAAACGTTACTGATCATCACGCAGCGTCTCACCGCCAAAGGGAAGGGGGGAATCCAACAACGCCATGGCTTCCAAATCACGATCCCTTTTCGGAACCAACAGCCGCGCAGCGGCGAGCTCAAGCAATGACACCATCCCAGCAGAGCCAGCCGGCGAGCAGGCCCACGAGACCGACAACACAGGCCTCAGGGAGCAGATATCGACGCGCCAGTTCATCTTCATGGCCCTCGGCGGCTCCATCGGCGCGGGCCTGTTCATAGCCTCATCAAAGGGCCTTCAGCAGGGCGGGCCCGGCGGCCTCTTCTTCGCCTTCGCCCTCGTCGGCCTCGCCGTCTGGCTGACCATGTGCGCGCTTGGCGAGCTGTCGGCCAGCTTCTCCGTGCAGGGCTCCTTCTACGACTTCTCGGTGCGCTTCATCTCGCCCAGCTGGGGGTTCGCGATGGGGTGGAACTACAACGTGAACTTCATGCTCATCGTGCCCTTTGAGGTGACCGTTATCATCCTGATCGAGAGGTACTGGGGCGATGCGGTGCCGAGCGTCGCGCTCGTGCCGGTCTTTATCGTGGGGCTGTTTGCCGTCCATGTGTTTGGTGCCAAGGCGTATGCCGAGGTTGAGCGCGCGCTGGGCATCGCCAAGTTAGTCGTCTTGGTCATGTTTACGATCACGGGCATGGTTATTGCCGGTGGTGGGACCCGCGAGGCGGACGGGCGTGGCTTCGAGAACTGGCAAAAGTAAGTTAATTCCTGCGTGTGTCTGCAGGGTGGAACCGCCTCTGGGGATTATCCGCACACGGACCGAGCTGACCACCTTATTCTAGCGGACAAGCTTTCCTCAACGGCGGAGCTGGGTTTATATCTGTCTTTGCTGCTGCGGGACTGGCTTATGGTGGCACGGAAATGCTCGGACTCACCGCGGCGGAGTGCAAGCAGCCTCGAAGGGTTATGCCTCTGGCATCGATACTTGTTGCCGGCCGTCTGATTATATGCTACCTCATCCCGCTGTTTGTGGTAGGGCTCGTCTTGAAGCCCTCGACGTTTAGCGAGCCGGAGTTCGCTAAGCTGCACGCAGTCTCGCCGTTTGTCGCTGCAGTCCAGGAGGCAGGCATCAAAGTCCTCCCGCATGTTATTAATGCCTTCCTTATCGCCGCAGTCTTCAGCATGGGCAGCTCTGCCTTCTTCGCTTCCTCGCGGAGCTTGCTGGCGATTTGCAAGCAGGGCATGGGACCCAAGATCTTCGCGAAGACGACCAAGGGCGGCCTGCCGAGGAACTCGATTATTGCCGTTTTAGTCGTGTCGCAGCTGGCTTGGATCACGGCTGCCCCTGACGGGGCTTATATATTCGAGTGGCTCCTCGCATTAGCCTCGACGAGCAATTTCTTCACAGTAAGTGCGATCACCATACAAGACACTGTTTTCAAATAGGAAAACTGGAGCAGTGACTGAATGGCTATTCACAGTGGTTGAGCATCTGTGTCTGTCACATACGCCTTCATCGCGCCATGAAGAGACAGGGCCGTAGCACCAATGAGCTCGAGTGGAAATCCCCTACCGGCATCTGGGGCAGCTACCTAGCCGCTTTCATCATTGTGTGTTGCATGGTATGTCTTGTTGTCAGCTCCGTCCTGCCGCCTGTCATGCCGAGTTCGCGGTCTCCTGTTGAAACCACAATGCACAACATCACAGGGTTCATTGTGGTGTTTATATGCTGGGCTGGGCATTTGCTGATCGCAGCACCAAGGAGCAATGTCTCTTGGAGGGAGAAATTTCTGATTTCACTTGACCAGCTTACGCTGCCGGAGCTGGACGCTCGAGTACTACAGCCTGGGACTGTTGTTGAGAAGCGCAGCAACGACGTTTCGCAGCCTTGATGTGAAAAATGACTTTTTTACAAGTATAATCGTACATAATAAAGAGAACGGATATTCGCACCGAGGAAATCGGCTGGTACACCGATACATTATTTACTTAATCGCTACAGCCAATCAGAGCGCCCCATTCAACCACACTCAACCACATACACCACCCCAACCAGGTGCTTTTAGTGCCTTTACCTGCAGACCTGCTAAACCCCCTTCACCCACCAAATAATACTCCCTCACCAACTACCTATAACTAGCGATATAAACCAAATTCCTCTTGCAATTAATTATTCTGCTATTAGAAATATATCTTTATCAGTCAGAATTAAGTTTTCTAGTGTTATAGTGATATTACTTATCCCTAATTATACTTACCTTAAGGCGCAGTAGTAGGCAGATTATTATACCTGGAATACTAATATTACTGCTGCAAATGATTGCTAATTAGTACTTTCTAATCCTCCTGCCTTCCTAAAACTTTTCCATAATAAATATAATACTTTTACAGACCTTAAGGCAGAATTAGATATTACTATAAAGTCTGCTAGATTCTTAACTATAATCTGAAGGTTAGGGCTAACTTGGGTAGTATTAACGTGCAGCCGTGGCAGTTAGCAACCCTTAACCGCTACATTAAATAACGCCATAATGATTAAAGCAGGTTATAAGTAGCAAGCGCTGAAAACGGGCTAAGAGGGAGAGCGAGAGGACAAAACCTCCACACACACAAAAAGGCACACGTTCTGCCAGAGCCCTGATCAAGCAACCACCTCGAGAGGAGCGTGGAAGGCAAGAAGAGGAGCCCCTAATGCGATAAGAGAGTTATAAGGGGAATAAAGGGTGCTAAAAAGGAGAGGCAGAAGAAGAGGGTATAAGAAATGATTTTATAATATATACATATATATCAAATAAATATAAATTTATAGGCTATAAAAGGATTAATTCTTTAGGACTAGAAATTTCTTAAAAGTAATATAAGAGGGCCCCGTTTTATAGCCTTAGGGGAGATACTAAGGCTAGTTTTCCTCTAGATTCTGAAATATACCAGTCCCCTTAGACCCTGGAACATACCCCTCTCTAGACAATCATAAAGAATAAGCAATACTCCGCCTAAAATAACTAAAATTACTTCTCCTCCTCTAATTAGATAATCTATCTAAATTTAGCTCTATTAGACCCTTCATAGCTCCTGATTTCTGGCCCGCTTATTCTTACTCTTATTTTGCTATAGCATGCTTAATCTGCAGTCCTTTTCCTCTTACTGAGCTGCCTTTTTATAAGCCCAGGATTAATAGCTATTACTAATTATAGGCATGGGAACCCAGTAATTTGCTTCCTTAGTCCCTACTTACTTACTTGCATTCCAGTTGTGCTCCTAAATTATCATGATTCTCATTATAGCAGGCGATAGGTAATATAGTAGCGGTATAGCTAGGATAGAGAACAGAGATGATAATAAAGACCTTAAGATATCTAATTGCTTAGGGGTTATCCCACTTATATTTATATTTCCTTTTAGAGATATATTTCTAATACTTTCTTTTAAAATCTATTATAAGAGAAGTTTAATAGGGTTACCCTATAGAGTTCTAGCCGTATTCCAATTAGGCATTTATAGAGTAGTTCTCACTTTATTTAGCATCCTAAGACTATATTCTCTATATATTTATGCCCTATCTACCTAAGGTAGAGGCTCAAGTATCTTAAATGGATCTTTATAAAAACCAAGCCTAAATATTATAATTAGATCTTTTATAACCGCTTTAGGTATCTTAAATATTAGGATAGGAGGTTGGTTCTTTAGGCTATTAAAGGGCATAGTAGTTTTACTTAACTTAGAAGTCTAGATATTAGTAAGCCTTAAAAGATCAGCCTNGCACTGGGCGTACTTAGCGAAAATCGCCTGACTCGCAAGTCTAGGGTAACTCCTTGCTAGAAAGTCTAGGGTAACTCCTTACAACGAAGTCTAGGATAACTCCTTGCACGGAGTACTAACGCCCTGCTGAGCGGTTCCGTTTAACATGTATAATGATTTATAGTTGACTTTAGAATGCTAAACTTCTAGATATAGAACTAAGTAATTCTATTTAATATAATGAATTAGGAAGGTATAAATAATAATAGGAATAAGCAAAAATAACTTATAGGATACTTTTAAGGATAAAAGAAATAAAAGGGGAGATAGTGTTATAAACTAACATGCATTAGTAGCTAACTACCATAGAAAATAACCTTATAGTTCGGGAAATAACTTATAAGAAGGTTGCTCCTCCTGATCTAATTAGTAATACTACTATATTAAAGTTAGAGTTGAAGGAAGCCCCAACCTAGCTTTAGTTAATCAGGATGAAGCTAATGAATCTAGAAAGGCGGCTTTAGTTAATTAGGATAAAGCTAATAAATCCAGAAAGGCAGCTTTAATCAATTAGAATGAAGCTAATAAAGCTATTATTATTTATAAATGAAGAGTCGGAATATATAAGGATATAGTTATTACTATAGTAGATAGCTTTTATAGAACAGACTCTTCAGTTGTTAATTTAAGTATTCAATCCTAGTATTGGATAGCCTTATAGCTAGTAATCATTGTTAGTTAATAATATTGCTCAATAACCGCCTAATAGCATATTCCGAACATAAACCCTTGGTCTTTCAGGTCTAACATATTCGGAAACCCTCTGATCATTACACTTATACTCAGTAATAGAGAAAGACTTTACGAGGCAAGACTTAGTAACCCTAGCTAATATAATGAATTAGGAAGGTATAAATAAAAATATAGATAAACCTAGAAGTACTTATAGAAACACTTTTAAGGACAAAAGAAGTAAGGAGGGAGATAGTATTATAAACCATCTGATATTAGCGGCTAACTACTATAAAAAGCACCCCTAACCTTAGCGGGGTAATCCCCAAGCCAGCTAAACACCTGACCTAATTAGTAATGCCACCTTATTAGGGTTAGGGTTAGGGACCCACTAGAATCGATGGGATCTATATTAACTTCATCAAGCAATACCTAATTGATAGACTTACCATTAATCCTATTAAGCTACTAAAGAGTTAGAATATATATATAAATATAGTTATCACTATAGTAGATAGCTTTTATAGGACAGACTCTTTAGTTGTTAATCTAAGTATTTAATCCTAGTATTGGATAGCCTTATAGCTAGTAATTATTATTAATCAATAATATTACTTAATAACCGCCTAATAATGTATTCCGAATATAACCCTTGATCTTTCAGGTTTAACGAACTCGGAAACCCTTTGATTATTACAGATAGCTCTTATAGAACAGACTCTTTAATCAATAATCTAAGTATTTAGTTCTACTAACTAGATAGCCTTACAGCTTCTAATTATACCCTCTTTATGA
Source organism: Stenocarpella maydis (assembly GCA_002270565.1). Lineage (NCBI taxonomy): Eukaryota > Fungi > Ascomycota > Sordariomycetes > Diaporthales > Diaporthaceae > Stenocarpella > Stenocarpella maydis. The sequence continues at coordinate 52,911 of NQMI01000046.1, forward strand.
ATAGTGTCTTTATATACTGCAACTTAGTCACGTGCCGCCTCTATACCGCTCTGCTAACATAAACCCTACAGGTTACCTACTGAATCCCATAAAGGTTTAGTGTGATCATTACATCCCTCTTATATAGAAGGTAGTGCTGACTTAACCTTAATTAATATATTAAGGATAGCTGCTCTATCACTATATCCCTTCTAGTGATATAAAGCCTAAAAGATCTATTATTTTATGATAATAAAAGAAAAAAAAAGAAAGAAAAATAAAGAATTTAATACAAGTAAGGATTAAACCTTAAGCCTAAAGATAGTGTTAAACGGAACCGCTCAGTAGGGCGTTGGCACTTCATGCAAGGAGTTACCCTAGACTTCTTGCAAGGAGTTACCCTAGACTTTTTAGCAAGGAGTTACCCTAGACTTACGAGTCAGGCGATTTTCGCTAAGTACGCCCAGTGCGTGCGTGACGCAAGATGAGTTTAGTAGCCGTGAGTCAATTATTTTGGCCTGCATTTGTACCTTAATTCAGACCTCTACATTACCCTTATTTCTTACCCAAAAAGTATATAACTTAGTGTATTAGATAGCTTGATTTCTAAAGTTCATATGTACTTAATTTGGGCATTGCTAGGGCTATGGTTGGCTGGTTGCTTGGAACCAAAGATGGTGTGTTAAAAGGGCGAATTTTCCAGCATTTGCAAATTTGCACCAGAGCCTACCGCAGCGTGCCCAGGGGTGAGACGACGTCGGAGGGTATATAAGGAGGGCTTACAGAAGCCCAACTTAATTCAATACAAAGTTGTCCAGACCATTATCAATCGTCCCAATTCGCCTCAGAGCACCATACTGCGACCCTGCCGAAACACACACACGCTGAACTGAATGCTATTCTATAGCACAAATTCATCAGAGATAGTAAAAGCAATTTACCCTTACTTATTTACTTTACTTACTTACTTTAATAAATCGCCTTTAACCTAAATAAACTACCTTATACTTAAAGTTAAAGAAGTAAGAATTAACTAATTCAAAGGCTTAAAACTTAAACTTCTTATTCAGTATTAGTATTTTATATATAAATATATAGAATATCTTAATAGTTTAGTCTTTTATTTTATTTATTTAATCTTTAAATAAAGGTTCTATAGTAGTAAAAATATGTACATTTAATACAGAAAATAGTTTATATTACTCTGGTTTATTTACTTTTCTATAAGAGAGATTTTTTTTAATTATTTTCTTTTATTACCTATGGTACATTACTATTCTAAAAGAATGGCATATGTAATGATTGGCCAAGTTATAGTTATATTTATCAACACTTCGCCATTCATGATTTCTAATTTATAAGTTGTACTTCGTAGGTTTTTGTACTTTCATAATTCTGACGATTGGTATGATGCGTGACTGCCCAGTGGGAATTCCCCAGTGCCGGTGCTCAACGCAGCAATTACCACAGCAACCCAAGCAGGTACTTAGTACATATCAATAAAGAGGGCCAAGAGCAGACCCCAAAACCGATATTTAAAGCCCCAGAAATGTAGTATTATATGCCAAACGCCTCGAGGTCAGGCATTCCAAAGGTCGCTCGGTCCATTCATATTGAGACAGTAGGATATCCCTCACGGCCGTGGAAACATCAGGAATCGGCACCTTGCGAAACCGACCTCGGCAAGGCCGGAGCAACATATGCAATCAAATTCCATGACCGCAGATTTCGGGGATCATTTACGACAATTTGTCACTCGATCGTAAAGTGTGCCCAGCCCTGCAGGGAGTAGTGGATGCCTTGTGATCTGCCCCTCCGACAGCTCAATTAATAAATATCCTTACGAGCGGCCACGGTGCGAACGGGAGATCGGCAAATTTACTTGGGGTTGGCATGTTTTGGTGCCAGCATTAAGTGCTGACGTCGCATTGTACAATTCCACTAGCTATAGCTATCTACTAACCCAAGGCGAGAATACCTGCGGGTGCCCTGTCCAGGAAGACGGAAAAACTATAACAAGAGAAAGAAATCTAAGATAGGCCGTTTCCGGATTCCTGGCCCGCCTGACAATTCAGCAGGACCATCCCGAACCGGGCGCGGCGGAACGTGATGGTCCGCGCCGCAAAAGCAAACCCACAAACATCAGACACTACGCCTTGCCCAAAACTATGCCAAAAAAACAAAAAAAAAAAAAAAAAAACTCAGATATATCACAAAGCTGACGATAGTCACATCCGTACGACGTGGGGGGGGGGGGCGCGGAAAAATGGTCCCGGCCTAGTCTGTAAGCAGCCCTACTCCGAGGACTGCCCGGTTGGGCGACGGCCGCGGACCACGGCCTTCGGACCGACGAGAGACGCCCGGAAAGGGGGCTAGATCACCATCCGAACTGTTCGCAGTGCAGCTCGACGCCTGGCCCGTCGCCGCTGATCAGGCTGGCGGTCGTGTCCCTGACGACGCGCATCAGCCCATCCGGGCCACACGCCGCCACCAGCACGCGTTGGTGCGTTGGGGTGCATCGCACCGCTTCGCGGATCAGTGTGGCCGTGTCTGGCCGGCCTGCCTTGAGCACGTCGCGGTGATCGCCTGCGGCGGAGGAGCCTGTGACGCTGTACTTGGTGGCGAGACTGTCTTCGCTTTGCGTCCGTGGGGGGTTGTTCGCGTGAGCAAGGCCTTTCTCTGCGTCGGGGGTATTATTGCTGTGACCCTTGCCCTTGGCGGCGGTGGTGTAAACTCCCCGCTCGAGAGCCTTCTCACTTATCTCATGATCACCGGTTGGGCTGGCAGGGCTGCTGTTGGAGGCGTTGCCCGAAGAGGGTGTGGTGACGCGGTGCATACTATGTCGGATATCGGTGACGAGGACTGAACCACGGCGCTGTTCGGGTGAATCATGGGCCAATGCTTCTGTAACGTACACGGAAACATTGACTTTGGGTGAGTGTTCGTGGGTCCGAAGGGTGTTGAGGTGCTGGGAGAACCATGAGAGGTTATCTGGGAAAAGACATGCATTAGTCTCGGCCTTGTGCAAAGCCTCCTTCCTCTACCGGATAAGAGGACAACTTGAATAACTCAGACATCGAAGACAGGGGGGAAGGCCTTTGACCCACCGTGGTTTCTGACTGCCCAGATGAAAGTGATATTCTTCAAGGACTCCGGCCCCATTCTCTCCAGGAGGTTGACGGCCAGGCCAAAGGTGAAGCTAGCACCGCTGCCGCCAGCAATCAATATGACTTTGTCATATTCCATGGGATCTGGGAAAGTGCCATAAGGCCCGTCAACAGAAGCCTTAAGTCTGGCACCGGGATGGTCCAACGCATACTTGCGCAGGTCTCGCGTGAAGCCGTCATACGAATTGACGACGAACTCCATGGGCTCGCTGGCAACGACGGTGAAAGGGTGCGACTCGAGCAGGCGGATCTTTGGGATCCACACGAAGCAGTGCTTTCCGGGGACTACAGCGCGGGGCCTTTTCGTCATTGTAATCTTAGTGCCGCCGCTGGGCAGCGGCTCAAGGATCGCCTCATTATTGACGGCTCGGTACCACAGCCTCGAACTGCGAAGAAGACGATCGGCGCCCCACATGGCTGCGATGAGCGCGAAGATGATGATGAGACCGTCCTCAAGAGCGGGTTGGTGATTTGCCGAGCAAATGAGAGCCACGACGAAGAATACAATGTGCGAGATGTAAAAGGCTTCATACCAGATGCGTCGAATAATGACCGCGGACACGAGCACACCAAGAAAGGCAAACCCTGCCACGATCCCCGCTATAGAAGTTGGCGTCCGCAGCATTTCGGGGCGGTCACTGGCGAGGAAGTAATGTGTGTACATGGCGGCATGGAGTAGTAGGTAGACAAAGGATGTGTACCCGGCGATCTGATGAAGGCCGTTCAGACGCTCGTATGAGTACGCAGATAGAAAGGCCAGCGGGGTGTTCTTGAGGGCCAAGAAGACCACGATGGCGAAATTCGCAGAGAGAATCCTGTTCAAATAGACGTGTCAGTATTTCTCTGCCCTTAGTGCCCGGGTGTTTAGGGTGGTCATCACTCACCACCCGCACCTGTTGGCGATACTTGAATACACCAAGGTGACGTTGGTAAAAGTCAAGGCAATATTGACCGCCAGGTATGCCGCAACCAAGAGAGCATGGCCACTCGAGGTAAAGCCAGGAACCTTTCGGACCAGGAGATTCCTCACATTTCTAGACGAACATTATTAGCCAGAGGATACCGTGCCACTGACGTCGGATATTATCATACCTTGATAGCCACCTGAACGGGTAAGCGGCGCCAGAATTGGATGCGCTCTTGGAACTCGACCTGTTGAAAACATATCTAACCCAATGGACGATGATGAAGAGGCCCATCAGGGCACAAATGCCGGCAGCGAAATATCGGAGCTGCTGCTGATTCGCGTGAAGTCTTGCGGCGAACATCGCCGGTGTCATCGAGCTGTGTCCAGCCATGATGACGGTCTGGTTTTGCGTAGATCGAGGTGTTGGAAGGAAGGGGGAAATTGCGGTAGAGAAGGAGGGTGAGGTAGAATTGTACGGGAGTTTAGGATATAAAATCCTGGGCAAGGACGGAGGACGGACACGACCTGCTTTGTAGGATCTGAACCTGTGTGTCCAAGAAGCAGCTCGAATAGGACCAACGGCCTTGGTGACTCGAAGGTGGGTATTCCCGTTGGCTTGATTGTGGTTTAAATAAATTCGTCTCAGATTATCAGGGGACACAAGACTTATTAATTCGTTTTCCGAGTTGCCAACAGGGAGCAAACCCAGGAATCAGTTACACGGGAGAAAGCGAGTCAGGACTGCGGCGCGGAGGTTGAGCCCGATATATCAACAGAGCAAGCAAACACATGTGGCTCGGGTATGAAGTTTGGGGCCCAATCTGGTATATGCAGCTATGCAGATGAATCCACCAAGAAAGTCGTCGTGAATGAACCCCCATGACTGTCAAGGCAGGGTGGCAGGGCCACATCCCGGAGGGCCTGAGGCCCACACCAAACATCATGGAACCATGCCCTGCCTCCCGACTTTGGTCCCGTCCGGGCATCGTTGTCCGTCATGAGCAAGATCTTCGGAACCACCCAGGATTGGGTGAGTGGATTGATAGCAGGTTCCCACGTTGGCACGGCCGTTGCAAGGGTAAGGTTGCAAGGTCCGAACAGGGACAAGGGAGTCATCACCGATGGTATGGATGAACAGAAACATGTTCCCCAGGACCCACACTGATAGGGTCCAACCGAGAAGGTTTCACTCATGTAAGCTTGACAAAGCACCGAAGAAGAGCAGTGTACAATGTCACGACGTCTCTGGGACTTGATCATCCGGAACTGGTTCTGTCAAAAGAGGCATGGGCACGCTGATTGGCCGAGGCGCAGTACGCAATATGGGTATATCTACCCGCAAGGCCGCGACCAGATTCGACGACACTGGGAGGTAGCACATGACCGGTCGGCACCTGCAGAGACATGGGACAGTGTACACGGTTGGGTGCACAAACAATGTCTGTGGTGCGTACCGGCTCAAGCACATTGGATGACAGGCCTTACTGGGCAGGATCAGGCGCATCATGTACCCCTCGGCTGGTACGCTGTTTGAGACAGGCGTATCCGCGGCACATGCAGGCAGAGGCACATGGGCGGCTTCGCCGGCTGCAGGGTGATGCGGGAAGCTGTCTGGACCTTTAGAGATAGGGCAGATTGATGTTCAGAGATGCAGCGGCGTGGTGCTGTGCGGCCTTGGACTAGCTCTGTTCCAGCCCCCAGGTGCAGGTGGGTGTAGGCCATGGATGCATTGTACCACTGCACAGATTGTATGTGCCACCAAGACCAGGGCGCAGCATCTACGGATGATCGAGATGTAATCTGACGCCTGTGGTGGGATCCGGCTGCATGGGCGCACGCATGCTCGCTTGACGACACGGCGCATGGCTTGATGCATGTAGAGTAAGCAGGATGCGTTTCGAGAGAAAGGCAGCACGCAGACGTGGTCCAGACCGAGTGGGATGGCCCAGATAGAGCCAAGGAAGAATCGATCGCCACGAGGCGCAAGTGGGGAACATCCGCATTGCGATCTGGAACAGATGTCGGCGTGGAAAAGGCCCAGCAGGGAAGGGGTTCCCCGAGCAGGAATGACGTTGATGCCAGGGGCGACGGGTGGTGCAAAGCATGGCAAAAGATAATGCGACAGAGGCTGAGCAGCAGGAGGAGAGAGCGCAGTGACGCCCCCGAGAGAGGGTTCTGTTGAATCACAGGTAACCGGAGTCCGGGCTCTTGGCGTTGTAGGTGTATTCGTGGTGTGCGCGTCGCCCGCCACAGCCAGGCGCGGTAGAGGTTCGCCAGATCCAAGAGCCAAGCACGCTATGTCTTCCGATAGGGCTTGGGGCGGGGGCAAACGCAGGACCTGGGGAATTCCGTTTGGTGAGTGACACAGGACAGACAGGGAGTCGAAACAACGGCGTTGAGCACCGAGAGCCCCCTGCAGAGCGGTAGAGATCGTGGCCCAGCAAGGAGAGGAGACCCGCCCCGACGGCATAACCAGGGCATATGAGCCAGGCGGAGAGGGGTAGGTTTGCAGTGCAACGTCGTCAGCGGTGGTGGGACTGCAGGACGGCCAGCGCTCGTGTTGGCGCTTGATTCAGCCTTGGAAGGGTGACGAGTGGGTTCGACAGGCCAGCGGCAGCAGGCGAGGGGGGGTTTGTGTCCCAGCTAGGAAGTTAGTCGTGAATAGACTTTGGACCCGAAGGCTATCCGGTTGTCCTGATGGGACGGGACGTGTTGGCGTGGGTGCGCGGTCGCGCGGGTGCGCTGGGGCCGGCGACGTTGGCTGAAGCGGAGGGAGCTTTTCGGAGAGTGGACAACGGACGGCCAAGTCCGGGGCAGATGGTGCCAATGAGAGATGCCAAGCTTTCTGTCATGAAAATAGGCTGCCAGTGCCGAGTACCGAGAGATGGCCAGTAGAAGGAGAATGGAGTATCGGGCAGGTTGCATTACCGGTGGAGAGGCCCTCTGAGGCTGTGCTGTTATCAATCATCAAGCTTGGATGATGCATGATGTGCCAGGGAGTTGAGTCGCAATGGCGCTCTCTCTCTGCGCGGGGGGAGGGGAGAGGGGAAGGATGAGGAGCATGTGAAAGGCAAAGAAAAAAAAACAAGGCGGGGTTGATGCATTGCCATGCTGGGCCATGATATCGACGTTGTATCCAGGATGATGCGATCCAGACAAGAATGGAAGAAAGCAAGAGTTTTGGTCTTGCCCTGCCAAGAGATGGAAAGAGGGGGGAAAAAACGAGGTTGACGGGGTTCGGACGAGGACCCACCAGGCAATCTACCTGCAATCTAGCAATCTAGCCACCTACCTGGACAGGCAAGAGTAACGGCCACCCAGTCACCCCCACCACCCGTTCCGGCCAGGCTCTTGGCAAGGCCTGCAATGCCAGGGGCATGGCGCGGCAAACCGGCTCACCTCCATGGGTCTTGCCTGGAGCTGGCCAGGGGGTGCTGTCACCCCACGAGCTTATTCGGACGTCTTAACACAGCAGAGCCGGGCTCATCTCCTCTACTCATGCACACACACCTCACTCACACCCTTCCATCCTTCTGGAACAATCTCCTGTGCTTGGCTGTATATGACAGGTGGACTCCACAGAGGAACCACCCGTACGACGAGCACAACTAGGTCTCGGGGCTGATAATAAAATACAACAAAGTTTGCCCTGGGGGGGAATACACTTGGCTAGGTATGCCACGGTAGACAGTACCGATGCAAGTTGCTTGCTTCCCTTGCCCCTCGTGTCAGCAACTAACTACCTGCTTACAACCCCAATTGTGATACTCAGAATCACCGCCGCGATTGAAGTGCCCGGATCCAGCACCGGATATTTTCAAAGAGTTACATCCGGCAGCACCCACCCAACTGCCCCCCGGTGTCGAACCCCGACCAGTCTTAGCTGGCCCGGCTCGCTAAGGTTGGGCCAGCCACACCACAGAGCTCCATACTTCAAACAACCTTCCAGCCTTTCCACTAGCTGGGTACATATGACGGGGTCGGCCTTCCACACTGCCACATTCCCAATCAGACTAGGCGCGCGCCTCTCGCCCACACATGTGCTTAGACCTAAGCATGTATCGTCTTCTTGCCAATTGCCCTGACCCTGAGCTTTCCCGTTCCGCCCGGGTTGCCGCGCGGGCAGCCGTGTTTCCCCATCTTTCTGATAAACCATATGTGCAAAGCCAAACCTACCTAGGTAGGTAAGATTCTGAGTGGGCCTCGTGAGTCGTCAACGGGGGCCTATTGTTCCGTCCCCGCCTCAATACGGTCGTCTCCGCATGAGACAAGTCGGACTTAGCTTACCTTAGATCCGACCGAGAGCAATACTATGTAGATTGCCACTTGTTGTGCATGGTCGCCCAAGTAGTGGGCATTATCAACTGCACATATCTTCCCTCGTCTTTCCCACACCTAAAAGCAAAGCACGACATTTCAATCTTGAGAGCATCATAAGATACGTAGGTAGGGGACTTGGCATGTTGCCAGGCGCGCCAACTCTCATGTCAAGGATCCATTTGGAAGTTTTAATCTATGCCCGCCATAGAGTAGCATTTGCATCATGGAAGCTTCATTGCAGATAGCGAAGGCTTAAGTTCGCATACCCACTGGCACCTCATACAAAGCGCCCCCCCCCCCC
>NQMI01000046.1:64502-129466 GCA_002270565.1 Stenocarpella maydis
AGACTTAAGATAGCACTAAGGGATAATGGAGTACCTTATTAAATGGAAAGGCTATAATTCTAGTGAAAATACATAAGAACTAGCTAAAATCTTAACCTATTATTATAATAAACTTAAGAAATACTATGTGCAGATTATCATAAAACAGCCCTAGGAGCTAGGAATGTAGCCTAGGAGCCCTATATATAATGAACCATAATGAACTAATGTTATAATGAAATCACACAATAAACCCTAGTCCTTACAGCTGAAATAAAGAGAATAGCTAATGAGGGACTAGTTATAATAAAAAAAACAATTAAAGCTAGTAACTAGTTAACTCCTTAGGAAGATACACTAATACTAGTTACCCTGTTTAACTAATACCCTAGATACTAGTTATGCTTAAAACCTACCTGAATAAATACTAGTATCTGCACTTTATAATCCAATGGGTACTAGTTATAAGAAAATAAAATCAGGATGATATAGTATGACTAGTAGGCTAAGAAGCAGCTAGAAACTATAACTAGTTAGATAATATTAATATAAATTCTTATTCCTAATAATAAGAGTTAGGCACTAGATAAGCTACCTATAAGTACACCCTCTTTATTACTAGTATTTATAAATTCAGACTAATTAGTATTATTATTTATTAGGGAACTCTAATTAAAAACTCTTACTTTACCCTTAGAATATAACTATGCCTCCTATACTACTATCTTACTCGCCTCCTTAGTGGAGCTTTAGTAAGTAACTTTAGTAGATTGCTTAGTAATCTGCCTTTGCTCTACTTTAGCCTCCTTTTTCTTTACCTACTCCAACTCCTTTATATTGTTAATGCCTTGAAGAACTATATGTATTATCTTCTTATATTATAACTGCTTCTGCTTATAAAGGTATAGAATCCTTGCGTTTAGCTATTAAGCCTCCTCCTTTATAGCCTCTAGCTCCTCCTCTAACTAATAATGTATTAGAGTAATCTTATTTAGCTAGTTAGAAGTAAGACCTTAGATGTTGCAATTGGATAAATTAAGGTAAATATAGGTCTAATAGTAAGCGGACTTTAAATTTGTAACCTTATAGTTCTTAGTTAGGTTATGCTCTTTATAGTAGGAATAAGGTATAGGAATAATGCTGCCCTTTGAGGTAATAGTGAAAAGAAGAGTGGCCTTATGTTTGGTAATAGAGAAGGACTTTGTGGGATAAGACTTGGTGACTCTATCTGATATAATGGATTAGAAAGGTATAAATGAAAATATAAATGAATGAAAATAACTTATGGAATACTTTTGAGGATAAAAGAAGTAAGAAGGGAGATAGTATTATAAATTACTAAGTATTAATGGCTGACTACTATAGAAGATAACCCTGTAGGTTGGGAAATAGCTCCTGAAAAGAGCGTCCTACCTAATCTAATTAGTAATGCTACCTTATTAGGGTTAGGGTTAAGGACTTACTAGGATTGATGGGATCTATGTTGATTCCATTGTGTAGTACCTAGTTGATAGCATTACTATTGATTCCATTGAGTTACTGAAGAGTTGAAATATATATATGGATATGGTTATTACTATAGTAGATAGTTTTTATAGAATAGATTCTTTAGTTGTTAATCTAAGTATTTAATCTTAGTATTAGATAGTCTTATAGCTAGTGATTATTGTTAGTTAATAATATTGCTTAATAACCGCTTAATAATGTATTCTGAATATAAACCCTTGATCTTTTAAGGCTTATTGTACTTGGAAACCCTCTGATTATTATATTTTAATAATTCTTATTTATATATTGCTATACAGACCTTAAGTAATATTATATATGAAACCCTTTATAATATTTAACTCTAGAATAACTACCCCTACTTATAACCTTCTCCATAAGTTAAATGAGCTCACTAATAATGAAACTATAGACCCCTATATCCAGGAACTAGCCAATAAGGTTAGATAGCTATACCTCCTTATAGAAGGATAAGCTTAACATAATATAGAAGTTAAATAGCTTCAACAGGAAATTACTACCCTTTAAGTAAGAGCTAATATCATTAACACCCCAATCTAAATGCAAGAATACATTAAGCTTAATACCCTAGCCTCCTATAACGGAACTATTAAATAGCTTCAGGCACACCTAATGCAGGTTAGGGCCTACCAGCATTTTTATAGGTTAGATATATAGCCCAACGGGAAAAGAGTTATACATGCATCCTCTTTCCTTAAAGGATAAGCCTTAGCTTGGTTTAAACCTTACTTAATTGATTTTATTAATATGGAATCATTTAAAGCCTGCAAGCTTAAAATGCAGCAGATTTTTAGTAGCTATAAAGGCTATAAAGATGCCCTTAGGTCCTTATTTCAGAACCCAAATGAGGAATAATAAGCAGAAAGAGACCTAGCGAATTATAAATAGTGCGGCTTAGTAATTAACTATATTATGGAATTCTAACAAATCTATACCAAAATCAACTATACTAATAATACAAAGAAATTTATCTTTTACTATAGATTAAAGGATAAAGTAAAGGATAAACTTAGTAAAATCGTAGACCAACCTAATAATTTTCTATACTATATGGAAATAGCCATTTAGATTAATAACAGACTTTATAAGTAATACTTAGAAAAGAAAGGATAAACTTCTAAATAACCCCCATTCCATAAGCATAAACTAAATATAGGAAAGAAGTATTAGAAACTAAGCACCCAGTGGGGATAGCATGCAGGCCCTACAGAGCTAGATGCTACTTAATATAAGAATAAGAAAAGCATTAAGTACTATAATTATAATAAGATAGGATACTTTGCTTTAAAATGCAGGGCTCTAAAGAAAAATAGGGAGTAGAAGTTAGTACCCAAAGGAACCTGATATAATAATGAAGCTACCCATTAGGCTAATATAGCTGCTTGCAGCATATAAGGACCACTTAGGTCCAAACTATAATAGGAACTTATAAATAAGTACTACATCTATGGAATAAATATATATAATTAATATTAGGTATATTTAAATTAGGACCTAAATAAGGGATATAACTTCTATAATCCCAATAAGGAAGACCTTTATAATAGTCTATACTTCTTATAATATACTAAGTCTTAGTGCAAGAAACATTAAAAGGACAAGGCATAGTGGCAGCCTATCCTACTAATAAAGAATCCCCAGAAGCCCAAAATAATATATGCATTACTTAGTTAGATAGCTTACTTTAACGACAGCTATGCTACTTATTATAGTGATAAGGAAGCTACCGGATGGTTTCCCAAGAATGCTTTAGGAAAGTAAGGAAGAACCCTAGCGGTAGGAAATAGGGAGGAGCTCCTATAGATTAACCCTAGGATAGAAGGAAAATCTATCCCTTAGGCTATATTTGCGCTACAAACTTAGTGGAAGGAACCGCAAGACTACCTAGGATAAGCGCCCCTTCTAGCCCTAAGAACTAATATTATAGCGATTATAATTGCAGGAAGACCTTTTAAAGAAACTATAGGATAGCCTACCTAGGAATATAGGAGACCAGGAGATATAGGACGCATATATCCAATATATAACAAGTATAAGAATATCTCTTAAGTATTATATATCTATAATAAATATAAGGAATATATAAGAGAGAAAACTAAGTATAACTAGTTTCCCTAATAATACCTTAATAAGAATATTAAGCATATATATAAGCGCAATAACTTTAAGAACTAGCACTTATTTAGAAATATAATAAGATAGGATACACCCTTATAAGGCTGGACTCCTATACACCCTTAGAATGCCTACAAAACCCTAATAGATGGGTAGATTATAATAAGCTAATCTGCAAGGTATATATGCTCAATAAGGCTCAAGACTAGCATCTAATAAGATAGTAGGGGCTACTGCTTATAGCTCCAATAATAAAGAAACAAGATTACAGCATATAACACCTAATTAATAACCTATAAGAATTATAAGATATTATAAAGTAAAACCTTAAAAGCATTAAGAAGGTCCTAATAGCAGATAAGCAGTTAAAAAACTAAAAGGGCTATTTATAAAACCTTAAGCAGTAACCAACTATATTATAAGGTACTTATATACAATAACAAGCAACTATAGCCACCTAATGGTTCAGATTAAGCTAGAAGTTTACACATACTTAGCACTCATTAATAGTAGAGCATAAGGAAATTTTATATCCCCAAAGGTAGTAAATAAATACTACCTACTATAGTATAAGAAAAGGGAACTCTATAGACTTAATATAGTAGATGGAACTAAAGTATCTTATAGTAATGGAATTATCAATATAGAGACTAATCCCCTCCTAATTCGGATTTATAACCGTATGGAATTACTATTATTTAATATTACTAAGATAGTAAATTATTAATTAATCTTAGGAATACCTTAGTTAAGAAAGAATAATCCCTAAATTAATTAGATTACTAGCTAGATCTTTTAGGATAATGCTATATCCTAAAGGAAGGTTGTAATTAATAGCAAGGGAAGGAGTTATATTACTAAGGATAGCAAACAGGTGATGCACTTAAATGGACCTATAGATACCTCTAGGAGCAAGCAGAAGGCCTGACTCTAGGAAGATAGAGAAGGATTGAGCTACTTGAGCGCCTTACGAAAGGACTGAAGCCAATCAGGAGATTGCTACTCTAGCACAACTAGTTAACATATAACACAGGAAATATAGCAATATCTCCTTTACCTAGAGGAAGGGATGAAAGAAGATAAGACTAATAGACTGGCATAAATACCAGAAGACTACTATAAATTTAAGAAAGTATTCCAGGAATAACTTAATATAGTATTATTATAATATATATAATAGGGTTATAAGATATTATTAAAACCCAGAATAATACCTTAATTTAAGCCTATTTATAAATTTAATAAAGAATAACTTAAAGTACTTAGAGAATACCTTAATGAAAACCTTAAGAAAGGATTTATTAGATTATTATAATTACCAGCAGGATACCTAATTCTCTTTATACCAAAGAAGAATAGCAAGTTATAGCTTTATATTAACTACTAATAATTAAATAATATTATAATTAAAACTTAATACTTTCTTCTGCTTATTAAGGAACTATAAGATTAACTTAGAAGAGCAAAATAATTTATAGCACTTAATTTAAAGTATAAATATAATCTTATCTAAATAAAAAAAGGAGAAGAATGGAAGATAGCATTTAGGATATAGTATAGATATTATGAAATAATAGTTATACCTTTTGGATTAACTAATATATTTGCATTATTTTAGAAAATAATTAATTAAATCCTAAATAAGTACCTTAATATCTTTATTGTTACCTACCTAAATAATATCCTTATCTTCTTAGAAACCCTTAATGAATATAAGGAATATATTAGAAAGGTTCTTTAGAAACTTTAGGATACTAACCTCCTAATTAAATTGGAAAAATGCAACTAGTATATATAGAAAGTTAACTACCTTAGATATATGATTGAATTAGGAAAGATTAAGATATAAGAAGGAAAGGTTAAAGTAATTAAAGAATAGCTAACTCTTATAAATATTAAGGATATCCAAATATTCCTCAAATATACTAACCTTTATTAGCAATTTATTGCATATATCGTAATATTGTGAAACTATTAATAGACCTTACTAAGAAGGATTACACCTTTAGATAGATAGATACTAAATAATAAGCTTTTTAGATACTTAAAGATAAAGTTATAGAAGACCTTATACTTAAGGAAGCAGACCTAGAAAGAGAATTCAAAGTCTATATAGATGCCTCAGATAACGCTATAGGCAGAAACCTCACTTAGAAAGATAACTAAGGAAGGATATATATTATTATAAACTTTAGCAAAAAGTTTAATGGACTAGAAACTTACTCTATTATACTAGATAAAGAATTCATGGTAATAGTATATGCATTCCAGGAATAGCAATACTACCTTATAGGAGCTAAGAAGTAGATCAAACTCTATATGGATCATAAGAATCTTATGACCTTTATAATAACTAAGACTCTTAATAAGCAACAAGTTAGATATATAAAGTTCTTATTATAATTTGATATTAAGGTTATTTATGTAGATAGAGTTAAAAATATAAGCGCAGATGTGCTTAGTTGAAGACCTAATTATTAGGATAAGGATTTATCTATAGAATGAATAGTATTTAAAACTCAAGAAGACAGAAGCCTTATTCTTAACTAAGAACTTGATGCTATAATTAGGGTTAACTTCTAAACTAGAAAAACCTCTACTAATCTGAAAGAATAAGATAAGTTGGTTATAGAAATATATAAAGCACTAGCATATAGTCATTAAGATATTATAGTAATAATTAAAAGAATTTAGTAAAATCATTAGATCCTTAACCTTAAGAAAAAAGTTTAAGATATTATTTGTAAATGCGACTTATATAATAAAAATAAGGTCTTTAGATATAAACCGTATGGATTATTGAAACCTTTACTAGTACCTATAGCTGTATGGTTATCTATTAGCCTGGACTTTATTGTTAAGCTACCTCTCTTATGAGAACCCTTAACTGGAGCACTGTATGATAGCATTCTAGTAGTAGTTTATAGACTAAGCAAGTATGTATACTTTATATTATATAAGGAAGCCAGTATTATAGAAGAACTTATATATATGTTCTTACAAACTATTATAAGTAACTATAAGATGCTATATAAAATTATCTTAGATAGAGACAAGGTCTTTATATTAAACTTCTAAAAGTTACTAATGAAGCAACTTAAAGTAAAGCACAAGCTCTTAATAATAGTATATCTATAAACAGATAGACAAACGGAATGAATTAACTAGATTATAGAATAATACCTTTGATATTATATTAACTAATTATAGGATAATTAGGTTAAACTGCTACCACTAGTACAGTTTGCCTATAATAGTGCAACTACTAATATAACCAAATAGTTACCTTTTTTTGTACTCTATGGATACAAACCTTAGGTATATTATAAATTACTGCTAGATGATATTCTAGTGGAATTAGCGGAATAAAAAGTAATATGAATTAGATAGATCTAAAAGGATATCCAAGTAGAACTCTCTTTTGTATAGGAATGAATGATGAAATATGCAAATTAGAAAAGAATTAAGGGACTAATTCTTAAGGAGAGAGATAAGGTCTATCTTCTCTACTGAAATATTAAAACCAAGCAACCTAATAATAAGCTCGATTATAAGAAAATCAGCCCCTTTAAAATTTTATAAAAATGACTAAATATTAACTATAAACTTTTACTACTTAAAGGAATAAAATAATATAATAACTTTTATAATTTACTTCTTAAACTAGTACTAGAAAATATAAGACTAGGAATATAGATTAAAACTATTAATAAATATAATAAGGAATATAAAGTAGAAAGAATTATAGACTCTAGATAATATTAAGGAATGATAGAATACCTTATTAAATAGAAAGGATATAACTTAAGTGAAAATATATGGGAATTAGAATAAAACCTTGGAAATAGTAAGAAACTCCTAGAAAGCTTCAAAATTAAGAACTTAAGTAGAAGCAAATGTTACTTAGTTAAACAGTTAAATTATTTAATAATTGAAAGATATACTATTAGTCTAGGGATACTGGAAGATGAAAATTACGAACTAGATAAGCTACCTATAAGCGCACCCTCTTTATTACTAGTACTTATAAATTCAGACTAATTAGTATTGCTACCTACTAAGGAACTCTAATTAAAAATACTAACTTCGCCCTTAGAATGCAGCTAAGCTTCTTATTCCAACATATTACTAGCCCCTTTAGTGGAACTCTGCTAAATAGCTTTAGTAGATTGCTTAGTGATTTATTTTCGTTTAACTTTAGCCTCTTCTTTTTTTATATAATTTAACTTATTAATAGTATTGATGCCTTAATGTATAACATGCGCTATCCTCTTAGCTTATAAATGCTGCTGTTTTTGTAGTTAATGTATCTTTATAGTTGCCTTCTCTAGCTCCTCCTTAGCCTCATCTAGCATGGCCTCAGCCAGGTTATGCTGCTCAGCAATCTTCTGTATCTAGGCAGGCGTAAGCCCATGCATGTTGTAGTTCTTATGCTTTTAACGGACGCACTTGAAATAATATAAAGAATCTTTCTCAGAGGCAATATAGGGAGCTTTACTAGCCATATAAAACGAATAAGTCAGCATAATAGTATTACAAGAAAAAATAGTAAGAGATAAGGATTCACTCTGCTTAGTCTTCTTGAAATAATGGGATAATTTGGAAACTCAAGAATCTTTAACTCTAAATAATATAATGAATTAGGAAGGCATAAATAAAGGCATAAGTAATGGAAATAACTTATAAAGTACTTTTAAGGATAAAAGAAGTAAGGAGGGAGATAGTATTATGAGCTAATATAATGGCACCCTAAGGACCCATTTTAAGGACCTAGGCACTCAGGGCAAGTGTTATAATATGATCCCGTAGGACCCCAACTGCTAAGTTAGTACTGCTTGCTAAGACCTAAGGGTTAGGGTTAAGGACCCACCAACTAGGGTGGACTGATGGGACTGATGAGTGGTTTAGGTGACTGTAAGGCTGGATTGTATAAGTTGATGGATGGTCTATACGGTTTATTACTAAAGACGGATAAAGAGTCTGAATATATAAGAATATGGGTATTATTATAGTGGATAGCTTTTATAGAATAGACTCTTTAGTTATTAATCTAAGTATTTAATCCTAGTATTGGATAGCCTTATAGCTAGTGATTATTGTTAGTTAATGAATATTGCTTATTAACTGCCTAATAACGTATTCCGAATATAAACCCTTGATCTTTTCAGGTTTAACGGACTTGGATACCCTCTGATCATTATAATAGCCTTATAGCTTCTGATTATACCTTCTTTGTAAACAGTATCTTTATGTACTGCAACTCAGTAACGTGCCGCCTCTACGCCGCTCTGCTAATATAAACCCTGTAGGTTACCTACTGAATCCTATAAAGGTTTGGTGTGATCATAACACGTAAACCTCCTTCTTAAAGTATATTAATACCTAGGGGAGGGTACTAGTCCCATTAATTATTTTCAAAGAGAAAAGTGTATAGTAATAGTGGTTTCCTATAGCCTTTAAAGATCTTAAGGGCTAGTAATTTATAGCCATAAAGAAGGTCTTTATCCTTTAAATAGCCCTAATTAACCTAAATAAGTGGCATTTATTAGTAGTAAACAGCTATTATACTCATACTACTATAGATTTTATATAGGAATACTTCTTACATAAAATCTATATAGTCTTCTTGCTAGTATATATAACATTCATTTTACAGCCTCTAATTATAGCTATATTTGGCCTACTTAAGCGGGTATTCTAAAAACATCTATACCTTCTTAAAGCCTATAATATATTAATAATTATAGCTAAACGGAGATTTCTCTATTACTACTCTAAGGCTTAAGAAGAGGTATTTATAATAGCAAATATTCATTCTAGGTGAAGAAAAATAGGGTTGTGGCTAGTTAATTAAATAAGAGCACTATTAGGCAATTATATTCTTAAAAACCGCTAGATAAAAACTAATTTTAAAGAATCTACTATTAGGAATAGCTTTATTAATGAAAATGGAGTATATAGGTCTAAATCTCAGCTCTTAAATATTATTTTTAAGATGTCTAGGTAATTATAAGATTTAAGGTTTATAATGGCTAATTATACCCGCTAGAAATACTTAAGCCCTATATAATGAGCACTCTTTAGAAACATTCTCAAGGAATATAATAAGAAAGAGTTCAATTTAGTAATATCTCTTAAAACAATAAGGAGCTATAGGGTAAAATTAAGGCCTATATGAAGATCTGGAGGAAGAAGGTCTAAATTAACCTAAATAAGACTTTTGCTGATATTAAGGCTATTCAGAGGGCTTAAATTGAGGCTGGAGCTATATTACCTGATAGCAATGATTCTGGTGATTTCTTAATACCAACAGAAGAGGGCTCGGTAATAGTTGTGGCGGGAAATTGATGTTGGGAATAGTGGCATGGTGGGTGGGTAGGGTGGCCGGAAGGGGGGCCCGGCCGGAAGCCGGGGCGACGATGTTAAGCCCCATTGGTTTGCTGAGATCAATTCGTGTCTGTTCATCGATATCACCCAAATTTTGGAGTATGTCTGAATTTTTGAGGCGCAGTTCTTGCCTGAGTGGACGATGCTAATATGTAAGCGCAAAGTATCTCCGCAAGATATTTGTGGCTTCTGCGGGTTGACCCTCTTTGGGTCAATTTAATATCCGAGCATCCAGGCTGGGAGTTTTTAGCTTAATGCTTATCTACATCTGGTCAAAGTTTGGGCACCTTTGACTCCCTGATCAATCTTAACCATCGTGATGGCCCTCCATACAAACAAATACAACATGAACGATGGTCACACTGAAGCGTCTGCTGGCCTGCCCACGTTTGGTTCCCGTGGTTGTTGTGAACAATACGCTCTGCATATTCAGGCAAAGGGTCAGCGGGGCTTTCTCTCCGCCCCTCAAATATGGCTGTTGGTGGCAAATACTTAATTAATTCCATATGAATAGTAGAAATCTTCCCTTTGATGATATTTCTTAAACACTCGTGCAGAATGTGCGCTGGGGAGGAGCATGTTGCTTCTCTATTCAAGGGGAGTCAATACCTTCATATGCGAATAGTCACATTCCGAGGTTACGACTGAAGGATATCTGACATAGCGGAAGTTTCACTAATTAAGTCTTCATATCCACCTGACAGCCTGGACCTCAGCCATACAGGTCCTACAACTTGTGGGAGGCAATTCTTTGGGTAAGAAAAGTACATGTAAATACAGGGCAAGGCGCATGGAACCCATTGGGACCATATTTATCTGAGCGCTCACGCGCTCACTAGTATTACTAATTTGTCATTCGCAAACAGCGCCTTCCCCAGCCACGCGGTATTGTGTGATAATGATTAATTTTTTTCCAGCGAAGTCGAATGTTTCAAAATCATTCTCGGTAAATGAATCGAGCAGTTATCCAGAATACACCGTGAGCGGATGTGTGACCGAGGTTCTCTCACAAGGGACATACATGGTAAATCAGTCCTCGAGCCCAGGAATCATTTGTTACAGAAGGATACAAGAGAGTTTTGACTTCGTGACAATTGAGAATATCTTTCTTCACCAATAACTTTGTTCCGCTGCCACACCCCAATCCCTCCTCACTTCCAGGAGGCAGTCCTGCGCTCTGTCCATGTGGTTAACCATGAACTCATTCTTCTCCTGGAGTGTGATGCTAAACTCGTCAAAAATATCCTGGTCCTTTTCACTGGGCTTGTCCGCTCTGCCGTCTGCAAAGTCCGCCGCAGCCCGCAACGCCTCGTGCAATGGACCGCTCTTATCCAAGAGGTACCCGAACTCGGCGAGGAGGAACCGGGCGCTGCCGGGCTTTGAATCCGAGCCGGGAGTCACGTGTGACGCCCTTGTCGGCGGCGCTCTAAAGGGCGTCATTTCCATCTGCGGGTGGACAACATTTTCATACGCACGGCGGAGCTCTCGCTGCTGCTCAGCCTCCTTTTGGCCCCGAGCCTCAGCTTCGGCGCTGGCGACTTTGTTAGCAGTCTCGAGATCTTTCGTCACCCTTGCCATATTTTCCATGATCCTGTCGATCTCGTCCTGGTATGCCTTGTCCCTCTTTTGATTATTCTCATCTGATTCCTCTTTGAATTTTATCTTATCGTTCTCCATGGCTTGATTAGCCTTCTGTAGGGCGCGCTCGTATTTCCTCTTCGCAGCGTCTGCTTCTTCCTCATGTCTTTCCTGCTGTTCCTTCAACTCGGCCTCGAGTTTATGCACTTTATCCTCAGCTGCAAGCCTTCTCCTGCGTTCTTTTTGAAATTCCTCTTCTGTGCGCCCTGACGGCACATTGTTTGACCTTGAGGCTTCATCTAGGTTACCTGTTGGCTTCTCCTTCTCTGGATTCGTCCCGGAAGATCCTTCCCGTGTTATGTCTTGGCCTCTGAACTCTGTTGGTATATCTTCCTCGGAGCCGTCTATGCTTTGGTTTTCGAGCTCAGCAGCCAGGTTGAACGATGGCCGCCGCTGGGTCGGACTGGTTTCGCCGGTACCTCCAGGTTTCACAAGTAAAGATTGGTGTGTGCTAGACGGGGTTTGTGGCTCTTCGCCAGGTGTATCGTCCACAAGATCTCCGACGACGATGCCGAGAGTGGGTTCGATTTGAGGAGAGTTTAGAAACCCATCGTCAGCAGGCACAGGGACCTCGCTAGCTTGAATGGGCGCCTGATCCTGAGCTTTCAAATCTTCAGTAGTTTGTTCAGCGTTCTGAGGCAAGTCTCCCACAGTCTCCATGGTCTCGGTATCCAGATTCCCCTGCTGATCGCTCGGAGATACAGGGCCAAGTGCGGAGGAGGACGAAGGTGAAATATCTTTAGAAGCGGACTGCGAAACTTTGTTAGACAATTTTCGAGATCCACTTCTCCTGCCTTTTGCCATCTCGTTTCAGGTAGGGTGAATGTACTGCGTCCGATTATCCAACGCTTCTAATCACTCATAAGTCGAGAGATGGAGTAGCTGCAATGGCTGGGCGTCAGGGTTATTTTAACAAGGGCTCTAATACGAAAAAAAAAGTCTTCCGCATGCGATTGTTCTATGCTATTCATTTGAATGTCTTTACTGACAAAGAATCTGTCATGGGACGGCAGGTGAAACCCTTGCCGGGAAAAGTTCAAGTGGCCTAATGCGGCGAAACCGTACACGGGTCCCACAAAGCCGGCACCGCGCTGGGATGTCTTCCGCCCTTGAAGCCTTGAAATCTGACAATTCACAGAGTCGAGTGGCGAATAAAAGAGCCTGGCCTGAAATCCTTAATAGAACGACAAAATGTCGATGATGAAATACATAGTGAATTATGTGGCACAGATATTCACGTAATAACGACTTCATTTGCAAAGAGATCTCTACCGTCCAGATTTGCCTCAATAATTATATTAATAGAACATTTAATTGGAAAAGAGGATATACTTCCGAGCGGAAAGAATTCATTGATGTTATGCCAAATAACGAAATGATCAAACTAGAAACGAATGGCGTTACTCCGTGAACTTGGGTTTACGTCGAAGTCTTGGCGCTTCCGTCGAAGCAGTGGCCAGCTTGCCTTGAATGTCTCGAATTAGACGACCCTTTAAGATTAATTTTGTAAGAACAGGTGGTGCATGAGGCGCACGGATGCCCATGGCTGCATCTGTGTCAAGTTGACGAGCGTCTGTCGAAGCGGGTGCCGGCACCCAAAGACCTTCATCGTCTCCATCACCTCCATCAGATACATGCGGGTCTGTCGAAGCTGGAGTTGGCACCTGGCCAGAAGATGAAGGGTCTTGTTCATTTTGATCTTCCTCTAATAGGCGAATAACGTCTTCAATGGGAACGCCGCCGACTGAGACTAGCCGTTTTACATTTTGGCCTGGTTTTGGCTGTACCTCGAATTTTACTTCGAGATTTTCTGCCCAAGCTGCAGCAACGAATCGAGCCTCCATGGCATCTCGTCTCGTGTCTGCTATGCCCAAAATCTGTTTCATGGTCTGTTGTGCTTCCTTTTCCAGGTCGGGACGCTCGGCCTTCTTTGCCACACTCAGGGCAACCTTCGCACGAGACATGGACAGCTTGAATTTCTGTGACGAACCGTCTTCTTTGAATTCCTTGGCCGCTTGTTTGGCATGGGATAAGTGGGATCTAAACCTAAATTCAGGGTCGCCGCCCCTTGAAATTTCTGACTCGGAATAGCCGCGTTCCTTCTGCTGCTGGGTCTCCGGCATGATGACTTACCGCAACTTGTTGTTCTGGGTGTAATGGTGACTTTCGTAGTGAAAGGCACTGGTGGCGAGATTGGAGTGAAGCTAGGAACGGAGAGGTAGCCTTAGAGTTATGAAGACATTAAGGTTTTAAGTTAGGAGAGCTGGGTAAAGTCTTGAAAGGGCTTTGTTTGGTGGCTGAAAGGAATGTCCGGTACGGTTTATTGTTGATAACTGTGTATATCTACCAGGGGGTGGGATCATTTTTCAAGGAAGTATAATGTAAGTATGATTTATAAAGAAAGGAATAATTAAATAAGAGAGAAAATGGAGAATATTAACTTACTTGTCGGTGGACTGTCACGTATTCGAATACGCTGGAGTTAATAGTCAATTAATTCTCGGCTATTGTTGAGGGGGGAGTTGCGGCGAAGCTGCAGCCCCCTCAAGATCTAGCTATGGGTGCCCGGTACACTGTTCATATGCTACTCGTCCAGAATAGTTACTGTTTACATGCTGATGAACCCACAAGAAAACCCTAACCCCAGAGCGCAGGGCCCTGGGAAGGGGGGCTCTCCCCTTCCTCTGGGTATGTGGGGGCCTTTCGTCTGGGAATATAGAGGTCCCTCCTCTGGGTACACGGGGGACCCTCGCGGAAGCCCTCCGTTTGGGTATATGGAGGGCCTTAGTCTGGGCGCCTGAAGAGCCCTACTGGGTGGCGTGGAGGGGGTTCACCGGAGGAGCGAGCGGAGCGAGTGACGAAGGCGACCTGCCTCCACGCCTATTTAATCCTAATCCATAGTACTTAAATATTGGACGAATAGCTCCCAGGGCACCGGGAGGGGCTTTCCACCTGGTATTTATAGGAACAACATTTTATTGGACGCAGGGGATACAAAGTCTATGTAGCGAACGATAGTCGTTTCGGGCTTACATAAATAATTAACCGAGTCCCAAACCAGACGCTTACAGATGGCAATATCTGCCTCTTGGTAGTTTTTCGCAGTAGCACTGCAATTTATGTGTAGCCACTCCCAAAGCATTAGCTTTGGGACGACCAAATCATCGTGTTGAAGCTCACTTGCCATAAAATTTCAACGGTTCCTTCACGCAGGATTTCAACTTCTAATAGATGTTGTATTACGAATCAAGAGCTTGTAGGGGCTCACTATTCTTAAGCTTATTCTGTATATAAAGGAGTATTATTTGCCTACTAGTAGTAATGCTTAGAAACTAGTTAAGTTGCTCTATTTGATATATCACGCTTGAAATCGTGACATATTTGTTTAGTATTTTCCTGCTGGTTGAGATGATGGCATCTGTATGGTTTGATTTCTGTCAAAAAGGTGGCTGGATGCTTCGTGGTGTTTTACTTTAAACAGCACACAACGCGAATAGAAACTTGAATCATGCAAGTCAACATAATCCTGACCTCAGACTTACTTCCAACACAGGTACACGAGCAGTGACTAAATGAATCGGTTTCTTGTGCCATCCATGATTGAACATGTAATTCTCGGCAAACGACCTCTCCTTAAATACCGCAGCATCAAGAGTCCCATTGAGAGCCTGGATGAAATAATTCTCTGGATTTAAGTCGTTGACCTCATGAAGGTACCTAGGTATCTATGTATATGACAACAACCATTTATTTGCTCTTGAAAATTGATTCTCTCTTGCGCAACCGAACCTTGAGACCAGACTGTGGTACAAACCATCTATTTTGGACAGTCCAGGTTTTTCCACCCTCCACGAGTTCAATGTCATATGCCTGTAGCAATGTTGGCACAAGCTTATATATCTCTAGATACGAGATGTGCTTCCCTAGACAAACTCGGTGGCCAGCACCAAAGGTCACTTATCTCGGTATTAGTAAAAAAGAATGTTTAAGGCAAGAGGGACATACGTACAGAGAGCGGCGTCCATCTTCTTGACCCGCGCTTCTTCGCCCTCTAGCCACCGCTCAGGCCTCCACTCATCGGCGTCCGGACCGAAGACATTGGGGTCGCGGTGCACGACCCACGCATTCATGCCCACGATGGTCCCGGCCGGGAGTGCGGTTCCACACACATCCAAGCCATTCGGGGGCACCACACGCTCCAGGTGCAGGCCAAAAGGCGGGTGGATCCTCCCGGCTTCTTTGAAACAGGCACTCAAATAGGGCAGTGCTTGGCTCTCCTTCCACGTTGTTGTCTCGGAGAGAGCGCCGCGAGTGGCTGCCGAGTCGAGCTCCTCCCGCAGCCTAGTCAGACTTTTCGGGTGCGTAAGGAGCTGGTGGAACATAGTTCTCAGGAATATGGCCGTCGTGTCGCTGCCCGCGATGATATTGGAGGACGTCCATGCACGCAATGCCCTGTTCAAGAGACTTCTGTTAGGAAATCCCGCACTTGTTGACGCTTTTGATGTAGAGACATACCACGGTGGAATAGACGGGTCCTTTTCCAACGCGGCGAGAAAGCGCGATAAAAAGTCGCGGTCGTTGGCTTGGCTGGCTTCTTTTTCTGATCCGGTCAACGCACGTCGTTCTTCTTCGCGTTTATTGGCGAACTGGACCATGGGTGACCATCTCGCTGGTCTCAGGCGGGAAACGATCTTGTTCTTCACCCATAGCGAATCTAGCCAGGGCATTTGACCAACCTTGATACCCATGAACCGTCAGTAAGAGATGCTCTAAATGGCCCAAAGGAAATTCAGAATACTTACAATAGCAACATATTCAAACCAGTGCCAAATGCTGGCCATGATGCCTTCCACATCCCGGCCCTCCTCGAGGAAGCCCAACCGCTTCGAGAAAGTAATCTCGCCAACTACGTCGAACTTGTAGCTCAGTCAGTTCGAGGAAAGAAAGGTCAGGCATACGAGCGAGGCAGGAACAAAACATACCGCAAAGTACTGCAACCATGCGTCGAAGTCGCACACATCCCCTTGGAGCACGAACCGACGGTCGAGCTCCTGGAGGAATACGTCGATAGTACGATCAACAAGGGGCTCGAATGATACGAGATTGCTCATCGAGTAAACAGAAGCAATGGGCCGCTTGAGCATGCGGTGCAGCATCTCGTCCTGGGTCGCGAAGATGGTGGGCAGGATCGTACCTTTCCGCATCGGTGGTATCACGCTGTAGAAGTCGGACTTCAGCAGTGGGTCCCCCCGCATGCGGTATATGGTTTCTACTGCTGCAGCCGAGCCCACCGAGACCGCATTGGGCCCATATCGAACGAGGGGCGCCCATCTTGAGCCACTCGTGGCATACCGGCGGTGCTGATCGATGTGAACATTGTGGGCGTCGCGGTGATACACCCACAAGAAACGAGGGATGTTAGAAAAGCGAGCTGCAAAAGGCCCGGGAATGTGAGAGAGTCGATGGTATTGTCTTGCGTAGTAGACTACGAGGGAGAGAAAAAGGACTATGGAAGCTAGAGAGGTCCAGAGATTTGCAGATGAATCGAGAGACATTGTCGACAGGTGGAGGGGAAATTTTCTCCCTCAGTTGGAACTCTCCAGATATTCACAAGACAGGATGGAATAAGTCCGAAAGCCAGGGAGCCTGACAATACTATTCTCACTCACTCATTGCTGTGGTCTTTCATGCCGCCCAGTAATATGATCATTGCGCGGCCACAGTAGTCCATAAAGTTTCCAGGCCCTTTGCAAATTGGCTTTGGGATGATACCGCCTGAGTCAGGGCTGGGCACGATGTACGCTGGTCTTGGAATTACATCCATAGATGCCCCGGACTTCGGGCAATAGAAGTCGCGGGTTACATCGATATGGCAGTCGGTCTGACACCCGAGATCATGTACCCTGTAAGCAATGCATGCAGTCATATATGCGCCGAGTCGGAACCAAAGATCCTTTAAATCCTTCATGACATAAGACCTGCGCGAATTCATCAATGTCTTTTTGTAGGGATCTCCGGCAGCGGAGTTAAGCTCGTTGCATAAGGGGCATTTTGCCCATTGGGCTGGTCATGGCCACAAGGTGGGGCATCGACCTCATCCTAGACTGAGAATCGGATCAAACGAAGTGTCACGAGATGTAACCGCTGCACTATAGCCACGGCTGTGTCCCTATTAAAAGGTATAGAATTCCAGAACGTCTTCTGGGTTCTAGTGCAGTCTATACCTAGGTATAGCTAATAGCCGTTGCCGTCACACGGAGGAATGGTGGGTATCGTCTCAATTATCACTTAAGTACCATCAAGTAGTGACGTTTCAAGTGATTCATTTCAAAATCCAGTTGCTGTTCTTAGCAGAGAACGTACTGATTGAAGTAATTATCAAAAGTATGAAATTTTGTAAGAATTGATTGAATGTTTAATTGTTTTCTAAGTTGATCATATTTTTGCTCGTCACACTACTTGTCTTCAAAATCAGATCCACGTGCCAGGTAGACGCCAGGAGCTGGTTTCATTTTTAATCCGGGCATAATCCCCTTAAAAAAAAAAGGAGCTGCGGCAGTCCCTCCATACAGTCGTAAACGCTCAAAGACCCAGCATTTGATGAACCAAATTACAATACCGATAACAATATATTTCGAAGCACGATAGCCTGTCACTAATAAAATAGTGCTAGCCTCGCGATTTAGACTTGAGGAGGGTTTCATTACTACAAAATAACAGTCCCGGGATCATAAGGAGAGAAACATCTGATATTTTGGAAAACACCAGATATTTTTTTTACAGCTGGCAGCCAGCTAGTACCGGCCAGCAAGAAATTCCAGCAATAGCCACAAACAAAATACATATAGATCAAGTTATTAGTTATTACATACCCAACTATTAATATAGTAAAACTAGCTTAACTATAAAGGAAGGTGCATACTATAGAGATTATAGAGATATAAAATGCCAAGTTTTATTAGCCTTCTTTAGGAAAGCTCTCCTCCAATAGCTCCAGTCTAATCCTAATAACCAGCTGGTTACCAGCTGCTAACATGTACAGGCAAACATCTGATATCTACCCAAACATCAGATATTCCCCTACTTAGATTCCCGCTACTAAACATATGCACGATTTCAGTGATAGTAAGCACGGATTAAACAAGTTGCGCAGCTGTAGCAATCTTTTTTGTGAAAGGTCTATAATCCTGAGAAGGAGCAGCCCAGAGCTAAATACATAATGAGTTCGCCATGACCACCGGGGAATATAGTGGTTGATTCTGACAGAGTTGAGGACTGCCAATTTCCTTCGCCGACCAATGAAACATGGACCTTGCGGCCCACCATAAGCAACTTCTAAAGCCGACTCCTTAAAGGTACTGATCGAATATAGTAAAGTAGAAGTGAAAGTACTCTCATATACATAGAAAATGTCCCCTGTAAGTGCAATTCGTTGTATTCTGACTTAGTTGTCGTCAAGAATGTCATCGACGATTTTCTCGGCAAGTGCGTCTGTTGATACGAGAGTCAGCTAAGAACCAGCTCTGATTTGTATTCATTAAGGGAAACTTACATATGACAGACATAGGATGGCCGGGAGGCAGAATTGGCAGACTAGAGGCGTCAACAACACGCAGTCCCTCGACACCGCGGACCCTGGCCTGGGCATCGAGCACGGCCATGTCATCGCTTTCCGGGCCCATGCGGCAGGTGCAGGCGGCGTGGAAGATGGTAGAGAAGCTCGCTTGTATATGGCGCCAAATGTCCTCGTCACTGACAAAGTCGGGGCCAGGGAAATACTCCTCGCCCACGAGAAGTGGCTGCATGGCCGGTGACTCCCAGACCTGACGGGTACGTTTGAAGGCCGCGATAGCCATCTCCCTATCGGCGGGGTGGCTCAGCCAGTTGGGGTTGATTATGGGGTGATCGGCCGTGTCGTTTGACTGAATGGTGACGTTGCCAGTAGACAGAGTCGCTACGAGACCTGCAATGACCGACGCGTACTGGTAATCGTCATGAGGCTGATTGGTCTGGAAGTTGGTGGCATTGCCGAAGTAACCGCCATTGGGGAGATACTCGACCTCGGGCCAGTCGGCCGAGAAGGCTGAGTCCAGAGTCGAGATGGTCGAGTCGGTGAGGTTGTTCCGGGGAAGACGCTCCCAGCCTGTACATTGTTTAGTCACTTCCCCATACGAATGGCGTTTGAGACCAAGTTGAGCTTCCACCTACCAAGAATGTCGATACCTGGGTTAGTCATGGGCCCATTTCCATGCGCGTACTGCTCCTCATACAGAGCCCGTTGCTCAGGGTTGCCGAATGCAGAGCCAGTGACGACGTTAACCCTATATGTGCTACCAAAGAGGACATGGTCCTTCATGTGCTGGCCGACACCAGGGCTGTCCTGGATAACTTCGATACCGTGCTCCTCCAATGTGGCCCTGGGGCCGATGCCCGACACCATCAGAAGCTGAGGGCTGTGGAAAGAACCAGCAGACACGATGACCTCTCTCCGTGCACGTAATGTGTACTGGAGACCTTGTGTATCGACGAGGACGCCTGTCGCCCGCCTGTTTTCGTCGAATAAGACTCGCTTTGCCATGGTCGAGGTGAAAGTTATCAAGTTGGGATGGCGCACATTCAGATGCGGCCGGAGGAATGCAGTTTCAGACGACTCGCGAGCGTTGTCGTCATTACGGATGGTGGCCAGAGGGTAGGCATAGGCGCCAGACAAGTCGCCACTCTCGAACCCGCTCTGTCGATGCAATCCAATGGCCTCGAAACCCATGGCAGCCCAACTTCCAAATGGCTGTGCATACTTGGGGTACAGCACCGACAGAGGGCCCTCAGTACCGAGCATGGCAGGGTCATAGTCAGGCGTTGAGTTGGCGAAACGGTCATAGGTGCCGCCCACTGGGGGTGTGAAATTCTGGCTCTTCGTGAAATAGGGGAAGAAATTGTCAAAGCTATAGGCATCTGAGTCGGCCGCCTCTGCCATCTGGTCCAGTGATCCGCGAGTGGGTAGATGGTAAGTCATGTAGTTCCGTGCACTACATCCACCTAGCATCCGGCCTCGCGGATAATGAACGCGCACATTATTGAGTGCCTCCTGGGGCTCAGTTATGAGTCCCCAATCTGCTCCTGGTTGCCAATTATCGATGTCTTTGCCGGTGTACCAGTTATCGTTTGACGGAATCACACTGAGATTCCCGTTGGTGATCTCGTAGAAGCTGCCGGCCTCAATCACGCCGACACTCAGGTCTCTATTCTCAGCCAGCCTGCCAGCCACTGCGAGGCCGGCCTGGCCGCCTCCAACAACAATATAGTCGAACTCATAATCTTGTCCGGGAATGCCAAAGCTGCTGCTCAAGAGGGATGTTTGAGTTCTAGTAGAGTTCTGAGTGGGTGGTCGAGGTGCAGCTCGCACCGAGAGACCAGGGAGCATAATTGCTGCCAGGGCTGAGAGCTGAAGCGTGTGCATTTTTGAGATGATTTCTAGAAAGAAAAAAAAACGGTATCTTGTAGCGGTCAATGATTCCTGTGCTCTTCAGTATTGAAGGAGTTGAGCGGCCTGGTGATGAACAGCTTCAACTCTATGGAACATCGTCATTACCCCCCTTTATATAGACGCATTCTCAAGTAGCTGCATTGAAGTATCCTCGGTCTAACCTACGCCCCAATCCATCCTTCTATTCCTTCGCGTGGCATGACTCTTCGCTTAATCGTTCGTGATGAGTGAACTTCGGGCGTGGCGATGGTGTTACCTTGCTCACACTATCTTGTACCATCCTGGACCAAGGCCGATTCCATACTGGATTGGGAATATTTGCCTACAATGGGGATGAGCTGGGCTGGCTTCTCATCAGCTGACACCAATCCATCCCGTCTTGTTCGTCGATTTCTCGTGGAAATGGCTGTGCGAACCTGTGAAGGAGGCCATGCTTCCGAAGAGCCCAAGGTAACGAGCCATGCGAGCGCCACTTCATCCTTTCCGCACCCTACTAGGCCACCCCTAACGGGGGCCATATTCCTTGAAATTTCTTGTTCTTCATAATTCAGGGGTACGAAGATACCAGTTCATCCGATGTACCAACGGAACAACCGACAGTTGAGCCGCAATCCTCCCCGAATACTCACGGAGGAGCATGGGCTGTGTTTCGCATGATATTATTAGGCTCTGGCTCAGGCACTCAGATATTATCACTTGGGTAGCCGCGCCGCGCTAAATGGAACCAGATGGGAGGGTGACCACGTGCTCAGGTATCTCCATAGGGCTGAAACTGTTGGATGGCTGGCCATGTAAGCGCGCCTACGGGAGAGCTGACTGGCCCGTAGCATCCGCTCGAATCCTTCTCGAAGGACCGACAACTCTCAAGTACACGTGGGGTTCCATTCCCTCGGGACGCTCAGGGCCGTGGAACCTTTGTTGGCTGAGTCTTGACGGCAGCTTTAGGCAGGCCCAGGGCTTTCTGCATAGCCCAACGGCCCAGTGACCCAAGATATCACCCCGAAATACTCTGGGAACCACGTGCGCCACGTGCGCCACGCCAAGTGTAATACGACAAGCTCTTGGCTAGTTAATTGCAAATTTTGGGCATTGCCTGTAACATGGGCAAAAACGTCGGAAAGGGCGCTTGAGAAAGGCAGGATGGCTGTCATGCCAGGCTTACAAACCCACTTTCACGCCATTCTCATAACTGCTGGAAATGGGGCAAATAAGGGGCGATTTTTGACTAATCTGCAAGTACCAGAGCCATCGTGACACCTGCTACAAGTTTGACGGAAAGCCACCCGAGACCCTTTCCCCGTACGATTGTGTGATACAACATTGTGTAAATTGGCTTTTGTGACACTAAAGGACGTGTTTAGCCATGCTAGGTATGTCTGGATGCGGAATCAGCACTAGAGTTTACTTGCGGCGCAGATTCATCCTTTGTTGCGTCTCAAATGACCTTGTGAACATAGAACAACAAGGAGGACTTAGTTCTATCTGGAAGTGAGGTTACAGGGAAAATCTCAATCGAAATAGAAGATCCGTAGAAATTCAATACGTGAATAGAGGAAACGTCAAGTACCTTCCACTGCTTCCACAGGCCCACCTCTGCATACCCTAACTCTACAGCCATAAGCCTACACATTAGTGGTTGCACGACGGTTTTCTCAGGCGAATGGAAAGGCCACTCACCCAGTTAGTGCATCAAAATAGCCAAGATTAACAAGTACATTTCAGTACAACGGAACAAGTGGAGAGGGCCATGTGTACTAAATTCAAGATACGAATAGGTAACCAAAATGCTTGGAGATAAAACGCACAATGGAGGCGAACCTTGAAAGCCAAGACAATCGATTAGCCCATTGGGATTTCCAGTCCTGTTTCTCTTTGTCAGCCCATGTTCGGAGGCACTGCTGCTGAGCGAGAGGATATGCCGGCCTAACCCAACTCGGGCATATCTGGTGCTGACCGAGTACTTCTGGTCCAAGCTACGTCACACAAGGCGTGGAGTAGTGGGCGCATAATGCATGGTCACAAACCGGGGGGCTATGCAGCAAAATCCGAGTAATAATTCGGCTGCTTGTCCCGAGATCCCTGTCGCGATCGGACATACAAAGGACCTGTATGCGGTTACGGAGTTATCGCGCCTTCAAGCCTGGACCTCACCGGTCCGCACGAACGGAAACCAGCGTATTAAAGCTCTAAGCCCAGTGGAAGCCTAGGAGAGTGTTGGTGTCTGGCTATCACATTCCATACTTGTTCAACTCAGGCTACTTTGAAAAAGCCGCTCACCTACTTTCGCAATCACAGCCAATGAGGCAAGCTATTTCCAAACTCTCACGCCGTGTCAAGCCAGGCAACTCTACTTTACCAGATCCGGTATCAAATTCAATTCCAGCTACTATTTCTCACCCCTCCAGCATGTCTGCCAGCGCGTCTGCGGCTTCCCCCTCAGCCTCCCTTCAAGGCAAGGTTGCTGTCATTACTGGTGGCTCTAAGGGCATCGGCAGGGCCGCATCCATCGCGCTCGCTCGCCTCGGCGCCACTGTGGTCATCAACTACTCTTCTGACGAGGAAGCTGCCCAGGGTGTCCTCGCCGAGATCCAGAAGCTCGGCTCCGGGGAGGCCCGCCTCGTACGAGCTGATGTCAGCACTGTGGATGGTGTGCAGTCGCTCGTGAAGCAGACTGTTGATGCCTATTCCAAGATCGACGTGCTGGTTCCCAATGCGGGTGTGCTGCCTATGAAGGACCTGGAGCACACCACAGAGGCCGATTTTGACCGGACCTTTGCAATCAACGTCAAGGGACCCTACTTTCTGGCCCAGGTGAGTAATTCTAAACCCCTCGGGACACGGGGCTCTCGGTAATAGATGACCTGACTCCTGACCGCCCTCCTTTGCTGCAGGCTGCCGCGCCGTACTTGGCTCGCGGCTCCCACATCATCTTCGTGTCGACCACCCTGACGACAGCGTCTACCGTGATGCCGGGGTATCTGCTTTACAACAGCACCAAAGGTGCAGTTGAGCAGATGACCCGTGTAATCAACAAGGACCTAGGCAGGAAGGGCGTTCTGGTCAATGCGGTGGCCCCCGGTCCCACGGGTACCGAGCTCTTTTTCCGCGGCAAGAGTGAGGAACTAATCAAGACCATCGCCAACTTCAACCCCCAGGGTCGCATTGGTATGCCCGAGGAGATTGCCGAAGCCATCGTCTTTCTTGCACAATCGACTTGGGTCTCAGGCCAGGTACTCCGTGTTAATGGTGGCATGGCCTAGAGGGGCTGGTGTTACCTCTTCGACTAGATTATGACTGAGAATTCATTCACAAATTTGTACCAGATCGAAAAAGGCAGGGCCTACCAAAAAATTGTTTCATAAGGCATAGGATACTCTGATACCAAGCCACAAATTTTATTTGAACTATCAGACATACGTGGCCTTCGTCCCCGATATTCCGCAATGCACACAGGGTGAACACATATAAACAGATGCTGCATGTAAATGTAATGTTCGAATAAATACATCTTAACAAGACGTCTAACTATGCTTGCCAACATTATCTCAACAAATACTTGGGTTCACCTTTCTCCACTGCCACTTTTCGCTCTACTAGCACGATTGTCAAACACGATTGCCGAACCCAGAAAGGCAAGTCTTGATGGACTGACACTGAGAGGTAATTGTGATCACTAAAACACTATACTACAGCCTCACGCGTGAACAACTTAGAAAATTTCGAGGCCTACCGGCGCGGGGTTAGTCACTCTCCCGCAAGCACTCCGACTTATCCAGCATCAGAGCAACATGAAGTCATGCTTCCGAGCTTACATACATGTACCCCTCAAAGGAGGATATGCATGTCAGAAGGGTGGGCCGCCTTTAGGTTCCGATGAGAAACTTGAATCCTTCAGAGTATAGGGGGGCACCTTGCTTACGAAGTACCTCGGGCTCGGGGTTTTTCAACTCCCTTTACGGGTGGATTCTCATCCTCTCGGCTTCATGGACGTATCACCGCCACGCTGTCGCTTGATCGGACAGCCTCATACGGCTTCTCTGAACGGTCAAGGAGTCCGACTAGCTTTGCAAGATATACCCCTCATGTCTATATATATGAAATACTGAGTTTCAAGTATGGGTAGTACTCGACTGTGCACAAATCCTGCAACCTGGCAGGCCTGAATTGCACAGCACAGAAAGCGATCGTCATCATGGGAAGCCGGAGCAGTGGCAGCCTTATCCCGACTGTGGACGTGAGCGCGTTCCTGTCTCCCACAGCCTCCGAGGCCGAGCGTCGCAAGGTTGTCGAGGATGTGCGCCATGCGTGCACAACTTACGGCTTCTTCACCCTGGTCGGGCATGGTATCCCGCGCACGCAGCTGCATGAGGCCTTTGAGAGCAGCAGGCGTTTTTTTGCACTGCCCGAGGAAGCGAGAAAGGCTGTCCATGTCAGCAAGGCCGTCGGTCGATCCTTCAGGGGCTGGGAGCCGCCTTTCATCCAGCAGCACAAGGGAGACCTGCTGCCTGACACGAAGGAGGTGAGTCACCAAACAGACCATATGCATTCTAGAGGGGTGGCTTCATATCAGTATCCAAACTGACATCTTTTGTGTGCATCAAGACATTCATTGTTGGACGCGAGGTCCCAGCAGACCACCCTGAGGCAGGCAGTTTCTTGACGGGCCCCAACCTATGGCCAGACCTTCCTCAGGAGGAATTTCAGGATGTTGTTCTAGCATACCAAGCAAGGATGGTAGATCTTGCAAAGATTATCATCCGTATTCTCGTGCAAGGCCTGCCTGAGGAATGGGGTTGTCCACCCGACGTACTGGACGGCCTCACCGTGGACCCCGCGATCCCTATGCGCTTCCTTCACTATGGACCTGTGAAGGAGAAAGATCCCCGCCAATTCGGAGGTATGTCGTGATTCCTCCCCCTATTTGGAGATGATTCAAGAACCCTTACCGGCATCGTCCACTTGAGCAGTTGCGGCCCACACCGACTTCAGTTCCATTACCATCCTGCTGCAGCAGCCTGGGACAGAGGGGCTTCAGGTATGGTATCCACCCACTGAGGACTGGATTCCTGTGCCGGTCGTCGAAGATGGATTTGTCATCAATATTGGCGACTTAATGCAGAAGTACACGGGCGGGTACTACCGCAGTGCCCTTCACCGCGTTATCACCTTCAGTGAGAAGGACAAGCACCGCTATAGTATTGCATTTTTCTTAGATGGGAACCTTAAGTTCAAGACCAAGGCGCTGAATGGGTCGGGTGAAGAGACCGAAGTCGGTGAATATGTCCGCTCCTGTCTGATGGGAACCCTGGGGACGAGAGGGCCATTGCTCTAGAAGGAATAGAATATATTGTATGGGTCACATTCAATATGAATTGTTGAGACTTTTTCAATCCCTGTAATGGTCCTCCTTCGTTCCATCTCAATGCCTTAAGGGGACCGAGTGGCAGTGTACTACTTAGGTTGGTTCAGAAGCTGATGATCCAGGTAGCCATGGAATTCTTAACCGTCCCTACATTCTATAGGTGATATACATAAACTATATGCCTTTTCAGTTTCACTACTGAGCCGGAATAACAATATTTATCTCAGGGGGCAAGGGAAAATATCAGCTGTAGGCAATTAATTTGGATATGCATTGGGAAGGACTTGGACCACCGGGCAGCTATGCTATTCCGCAAAGCAAGCCTGTATAGATAGTACCATGAAAAAGAAAAAAAAACAAAAACCCTTGACTAGACCTTCCCGCTCACAAAAAGCTTCCGAGTGTGGCCCAGATAAGCCGCCCTTGCGGCCATAAAGCCTATAACACCCACCAGCATGCCAAGGCCGCAGAAAACCTTGAGCCATACGTAAGGATCCCGGCTTTCCCTACTCGCGGCCTCAGAAAGCTCACCGCCGACGGGCTGGGCGATCAAGACAGACGGCGCGATAACGAGGTAGACAGCGCCTAGGTGCAGGCCCAGCTGGCTCATGTCGGGACAAACCTGGGCGACCAGAGTGGGCACCATGGACACGAATGTCCCCGATCCGAAGCCGTAGAGCGCGGCGAAGGCTATGCGCCCGTCTTCCCAAGGCGCGCCGATCCACACACCGAGGACGAGCGCGACTGAGAAGAATGTAAAGGCTATGGTGGTGTTGAAGCGACCGTACCTGTCTCCGAGCCAACCAGGCATGACACGACCCACGGTGCTGTCACAAGACTTAGTTCTATGCTGTGCAACGGGAGCTATTGGATATGTGGAGTGGTGGAGAACGGAAGGGGGCTAGCATACCTCGTAGCACTCAGAATGACAAGCAGGTTGTCGGCGTGGCGCTCGCTCTCACCGTCATCTATTGCCTCAACAACCATGTAGTTATATGGAATGAACACGCCCAGGAAGTAGAAGAAACATGCTAGTGACAGCGTGAGGACAGGACCTGGGCGGAGAAGCCTGACTGGCAGGAGGTTGGAGGCACGGAAAGACGACCGAGGACGCCCTGCCGGCAGAGGCCGGCGTGAGGTAATGGCGATAGCAAGAACCATGAGAACGAGGTAGGTCAAGGCTACGGCGCGCATTGTCCAGGCAAATCCTATGCGGTCAAACAAAACCGGAATGACGGCGGTGCCAATGACAGCGCCCAGGGCGCTCCCAGCACTCACGAGGCCGAGAGCAAGCCCTCTCCGCGCACGAAACCATGTTCCAGCGGCGGTTGTGCCGGCGACGAAGATGGCACCCGTGCCCATCGCACTCACAACACTCTGGCAGGCAAAGAACTGGCCATAGGTGCGGCAGCTCGCCACTCCCAGCAGGCCACCCACGTGCAGAGCTGTTCCGACCACGAGGATTACTGTGGGCCCCAGGCGGTCGAACAGCGCTCCGAACATGGGCACGCCTAGGAACAGGAGGGTTGTCTCGGCCGAGGATATCCAGGCCACGGTGCTGGCGCTGTATTCGCGCAGCTGGTGGGTGCTGTAGTATGCCTGGAAAACTCCGATGCATGTGATCCAACCAAAGGACACGAACAGGCAGAGAAAGCCACCGACCACTGCCAGCCACCCGCGCAGGGACGTGTCGAGGGGAGGAAGACCGTCATCGGCTACCACCGCCCCTCCTCCATCGGGGGCCGAGCTGGGGCTGGACTGCACGTGGTCGGGGTGGTCCGGACGATGGGGACTGGCCTTGGCAACCTTTTCAGGGTCGCGCCCATCGCTGCTGGAAATGGCTGAGTCTGAATTGGACATGGCTGTTTGTTGATGGTTCGATTCCGCTGTGTGATAGGGTTCTTGGCATCGCGGTGGCTTGACCTCACATATGTGTGGGTATACTTGAGTGGTGGCGTTTATAAGGTCGGCTGGTGAGAATTAGGATCATATTACTTGCACGTTATCGTTTCCGACAGCGCATCAATGTACGGATCCGTATGGTGGGCCTTATGTATGTTGAATATCGTGTTCAGCATCTCGCATCGGTTGTTTGGCAACAGTTCGGAGCTAAGACGGGGGCCATGTAAGTCTTGTGTAACGTCGCGCTCTGGCTTGGGCCATAACTCCGAAGGCTGTCTGGCTGGCCGTGGGCAAATTCGGCCTGGGACTAAACCGTTTGCATTTGCTTATGTGCCTGTGTTCTTTCTGTATGCACGTGTGCGGCACAAAGAGCTGGGCGCCCAGCTTCCAACGGCGTGACTACATGCGGGCTCTGTGGTTCAGCCTCCTTTTGTGCGCCGGCCTATGCCTAACATGGCAATTATGGATCCCGGTAAAAGCAATGCGTGTATGATAAAAACAAAACGCATACCAAAGTACCCGAGCAAGGTACCTCTATCTGCTCTTCCAGAGTGGAGGGTACGATATCCCTTTGGCGACTGGAAACTTCGCCACGCCCCATTTTCCGCTTTTACCGCTGGGTACATCTGTCACAGGCAACTTTAGCCCAAGTATTGCGTACTATAGTTAACACCGGGTATGATCTTAATAGTGGGAAAGCCTGCTTGGTTGAAGTTATTGGTTTTTATAGGCTATACCTCCCCTGATTGTCCTATTCTCTAAACTGCTGCAAAGTTCTTGCGGCCACCAAAGGAATGCTCCATCTAGGTCCATAAGACTAGACTACATTTGAACATGGAGGAACCGCGAGATTGCGCATGAGATTATGCAAAACATCAAGCCATGTAAGCAATACGACCAGGTACAAGTTACAAATAATCAGCAGCTATTCACTCGCTCTTGGCAGCCTCATCCTTACCCACTGGTATCCTGACCGGCCACTGAGAGGGCGACGCTGATGTAAGATATCGGACTGGAGGCCTGGAATTGCACTGGGGCAGCTGTGATCGCCACCTATGACCCCATAATACTTCGGCCGTGGCCCTAGCAGTTAATTGCTAAGCAGAAGAATGGAGTCAGCCTTCGAAGGTGTGCCCACTTGGCAGCTTGGTTCGTCGGACGAGCGGTGAATGACCCTAGCCTGCAGTCAGCCAGCACAGCTGCGTCGACTGACCGTGTGTGCGGCGGGCCCCGACCCGATTCGAGGATTGAGAGAAAACAAAAGTAGACTCTTGGCCTCGACCATCGTTGTTCCATCCTGGCGTGGGATATAGCCGCATTAATGTGCCCGGGGTGACGATCATTCCTTATTACAATTATGAAACCAAACGCCTTACAAACCCATCTTAGCTGACACATCACCTTGACGATAAATCACTATTCAACGTGGCTGGTTGATGCGGGTTGATTCTGTTTTGCAGAGACTCCCTCCGTTCCAGGTAGGGAGTATCAGACTAACATTAGTTTGACTGTGCCCTTGAACCCAACTACTAGTCAACGCATACCACCATAAGTGGACTGATACGGATGCACATGAACTTCACGCATGCATTTTTTAGTTGACTGTGATGTAAATGTGTGATCCACTGCTGTTCTCATCTTCTTTGTACCTTGAATAGGAGATTCGTTCAGTCCACTCAACCACGCCACGGTCCACGGTCTGCTGCTCGGCTTCATCACCAGGACCTCATGGGGCAGAGCACAAACCTTAAAAGGTACTGTCCTTTTCTAAAGCTCAGTCATTCTTCGTCTATTACACATTCATTTCTAACTCTCAATGAAGCGCTCGGTCTTGAATTCAAGTTTTATTTGCTGAGGGGAGGAGCCTTGTGTTTCAAACGCCAAAACGGATCCCATGTTAGTCCGCTCCAGTGCGGGCAACGACAGCTCGGACAGCTCTCCTCAGGCAGCGCGGACTCGGCAGCAACCTGGAGCTGCATGTGACGAGTGCCGCCGCCGCAAACTTCGGTGCGACCGCCAAAAGCCCCAGTGCGGCGCCTGCCAGGCATCTGGCGTGCTCTGCGTTGTGCCTGTTACCAAACCAGCGCGCGGCCCCAAGCGAGGATATCTCAAGGCATTGCAGGCGAGGATATGTATGGAACTTCTACTCGTCTCCCATACTAGCACCTTGTGCTTTCTGACGCAATATTGGCTTGGGCAGCGGCTCTCGAGGGTGCCCTCAGCAGTGAGCAGCAATGTAAGCCGCAATCGGCTGGGGACATTCTCGACATGCCCTTAGACACGAGTGATATCCAGGACTTCACGGATCTAGGAGATATGAGCGCAATGAGCATGAGCAATCTCGCATGGCCACTGGGAATGACAGGCGAGGGCGACTCGTTGCCCGGCACTCACCCAATTTCGTACGATGGGAAGGACATCCTGTCGACACTGGAAGCCCCAGACGGCTGGTCAGCATTGGTGCAAGATGTCACTCAGCCAGGTGCCACTCAAAGGCCAGCAAAGCCTATCATGGCTTGCCCCGACGCCACAACCCAAACAAACTCCAGTCCGCAAACGCCCGCCCCCACTGACGAGAGCAGTAGTCCAGGATGCTTTCCTGACTTGGCAATACCAATCCCAGTCCAATCTGACCTGTGAGTCCTGATAACCAGATTCCACAAGTTGCTTTCACGGATATCCGATTCTGAGCATTCGCAGAGACCAGCTATACGTGGACCGGATACACACGTTCATACCAATAGTATACCCTGGCCGCTGCGCTGAGTGGGCAAAGTCCGATCAGGGCTCTATAGGCGAGGCGCAGACTGCTCTGCGAAATGCCATGTGGACTCTGGCTGCCTCCGCCTCGGCCTACCACCTGACACTCCGGGAGACACTCTACCAGCGGACAAGACAGGCTCTTGAGAATCTCGACCAGCGCATCAGCAGTGCAGGCGACGGCGCCACCATTACTGCCGCTATTCCTACCGCTCCTGCCGACACGGAAGCCGTCCAGGCATGGCTGCTGCTGGCTGTCCACGAGCTCATGTGTGTCAGCTTCCGCCGTGCTTGGATCACCGCCGGACGGGCGTTCCGACTGATACAACTGAACACTTCATGGATGACGGCGGACGGTGATATAACCAATGATGTTTGCGTTAACAATCAGCATCATAACCTACCATGGACTGAGACTGAGCAGCGGAGAAGGACCTTTTGGTTCGCGTACTGCCTGGATAGGCTCATGAGTCTGCGCAACGAATCACCCCCCACTTTCAGTGAACGAGTACGTCCCGGCAGCGTTCATGGCTTCTTGGCTTGTGGCTGTTGTTAATGTGTAATATCATGGAATAGGTTTCTGTGCGGCTACCCTGCCCCGAGGCAGCATTCCAGTAT
The DNA here is from genome assembly GCA_002270565.1 of Stenocarpella maydis. NCBI lineage: Eukaryota > Fungi > Ascomycota > Sordariomycetes > Diaporthales > Diaporthaceae > Stenocarpella > Stenocarpella maydis. The sequence continues at coordinate 96,275 of NQMI01000046.1, forward strand.
GGCCAACCAGTTCCCATGGGCTTCCTCGAACCCACGACCACAGCAGTACCAGCATCACTCCCTTCCACAATGGTCACTCCGTCTCCATTTCATGAGTGCATAGTAGCCGCGACAGTTGCTGGCCACGTCCTATCTCACCGTCGCCAAGCTCTGATGGATACGGCGAGCATGCGGGAACCGGCCAACGCCCAAAGTATGTTTGCCTTCTGGGACCGCCATGCATGGCTTGACTCGCTCGTGAACGACAGCATTGGTTCCTTTGCAGTGCATCACCCTCCTGCGGCGCAGGAACGGGACCCCATGTTGCTCTTCCTGGCTGTGGTATGGCGCGCTATTGCCTTGTATCTATGGCACACGGCTGAGGGCGTTCCGGCCCCAGCCTCGGACCCGGAAATAAACGCTACCGTCGGAATCAAGTCATCCTTTGCACAGATGGCCGACAAGGTAGCGCAGGAGGTTCTGCGCTTGATGGGGAAGATGTCAGAGCTGAATAGTTGGAAAGTGCGTTGTCCCTCAAACGTTTCTTGGATATAATATCCACTATGTGATATATTCCAGGCATTCATCCTCTGGGCTCAGCTAACCTAATGTGGCGCTTCATAGGTTCATCCGCTCATGAGCTTACCCCTGACGCTGTGTGCCGAGTTGCTGGCCCCTAGGCCTGACCTGATGGCGGCCTTTTCTCTGAAGTTGCAGGGAATCATGCAATCGGCACATATCCTTGGGCCATTATCTGGTGCTGGGATGAAGGCATATCAATGAGTCTTGGGGTCCATCAATCTCACGCCGCTACCTTCTAGATGATGTGCGCAGATGGGTTTGCATCCGGGGCAATTTGCTTCCAGGGGCAAAAGCTGGCTGAGAAGTGTTAAGTCATGTGAGAATAGAAAAATAGGCCAAGGGATTGTGTTAGTCGGATCTGAGGTCTGATCGCTGCCGCTTGGTGCAAGAAGACATGCTAAGTATGCATGAACTTTTCTCTGTGGTTGCGGTTTGGATTGTGGCAAAGACCATCGTCTAAATAAACAACGCCGATCACCAGTTGTCACTAGAACTACTGGATGAGAAAAATGCAACTCCATACCCTGCACAGTGCCCTAGCCTTATCTCATAACCCCCAGTTCACAAGGATTATCAACAAGTTGAACTGCTTCATCAAGATTCGTTATTCCCTGAAGTCAAAATCAATGAAGCAGCACTGGTTATTAGAGCTGCTAAATAACACATCTAATTTTGAACTCTTAACCTCCTGGGGGTAGGGTAATAATGAAGCTAGAAAGACCATTATATACTTCACATCCTTAGTTTTTATCCATGTAGCTAGGTATAAAAGCTTAATGTAACATTATTTTATCTAATTAGAATATTTAGCGGAGGCTTCCAATCCAGAAACCTAGGAAAACACAAGTAAAAAATGTATTAGTTAGAGACCTTAATTTACGAAAATCTTTTTTTAGAAGCAAATGAACTAATTTTAATATTTATTTTATATTCTACTTATATTAAGTGCCTTGAAAGCAACAGAATTATTCAAATTCATATATCAGACTATACTCACTGTTTACATCAGTGGATCTTTTACATGACTTGTAGAATTGTGTTTTACTGCTTTACCTGCTGAGCCTCGCTCGTTACACCAAGGCCGGTCCAAATTGATCTGCTTGTTCCCCCCCTTCCACTAAATCAAATCAGCATAATCAAAATTCTAGTAGAGCTCGAGACCGGCTTCGAATTCCTCCAGGTGAGATTTGCCACCATTTGTTCCATCTTGAGTGATGACGCATCTAGAACCATCGAAGTACAATTTAGCCCTTGAAAGGTAAACATTGCATAATGTTGGCCGTGAAATCGGCGAGACTCGTTCCAATCCAGTTCAATATCGATTAGTCAACTCCAGCGGCCAAGGTATGTTGCGCTATTCCTTCGAGCAGCAACATCACGTAACGCCAAGACAAAGTCACAGCTTCGCTTCCCGAACCCGAGAGGCTGTACAAACCTAGCTCCCGACTGACGGCTGAAGGATCACGTAGATTACAATCCATCAGGCTGCCACGCCCTCGGCGCGGAGTTTCTCACAATCTTTTAACAATCTGACCTCAGCTCAGCGCAGCATGCGGCCTCAACGGATACAGGCACGGCGCAGCGCAATTGCATGTGTGTTTGGGCGCCAAATACGCGGGATGGATTCGCCTACGGTGATGACTGCATGATCGCCAAGCACATTGGGGATAACAGTCCTTCGGAGCAAGTCAGCCTTCCTCTGCCGAGTCGGAAAATTGTACACATTTCATAATATCATGTCACGCGGCCTTGTTATGTGACAAGCAAAGTCTCGAACACGCCTCATCCACCCCGGTCACGGCACCCGAGAACCGTAGTGCGGCTACAATAAGCACCGACCTTCTGCAAGCTGGCTGGTGTGTCGGTGTCAAGGACGTAGTAATGTCCCGATCGAGGTCTCCGCCCACTGACAGTTGGGAATTCACTTGACACGAAGTGTGTTATCATCTTCAAAGGATTTGCTTGGCGCAGGCTAAGGCTCTGTGCTAGGAAGATAACACAGTTTTGAACAGACGGGATGTAACAGGTGCGTGGAATCATGTCGACAAGCAGGGTCCTCTAGGAGAAATTAACATATTATCTATGTGTGTGTGGAGCCGCGCTGGGTACGAGCAATTGGTGCAAAATGCGGGCATGTTATAGCTATTGGGCGTGTAGCCTTATGGTTTTATTGATTCACCGTATAGATCCCGTTGCGGTGTAGCGGATACCCATCGAAGCGTATAAAGGCAACGACTTGTTCCGTTATTGAGCTCAGCAAGTTCGTATTGCACGACAACTAGGAGTCCGGGGTCTGCTAGTTAACCAGGCTCGCGACTCAGTGTCTCTTACCATCTTCTCATTCCTGGAGAAAGAAATTAGAGTCATTCTCACCATGACGAAGATCGCTCATCAAGATCTGGGGACATTCCCAGCTGTGCTCCTTTTTGGGTCTCTCTCGCTATCCTTTGACGTCGCTGCATTCCACCAGCTTCGAACTACTGTGGTGGGCACAGAATCCCTTGGTTGGCTCGCGAATACTCTTTCAACCCTTTCCGACGAATGCGAGGCCATATTCGCCGAAATCCCCAGTTTGAAGAGGGAAAACGTGCGTGAGCAGCTGCTCGAACTGCGAGATGCTCTCTCTACCGGCCGCTCAATTCGTGCGAACCACCACCTTCCCAACACCGTACTCGTCCCACTCGTTGTGGCTTCGCACTTAGCCCAATATGTAATCTTGTTGGAGCAGAGTGGGTTGACACATGAGGAGTTCGTCGCCAAGATAGACGGGGAGACCTTGGGTCTTTGCACAGGTCTATTAGCCGCCTTCAGTGTGGCCAGCTCGCATAGCCAGGGCGACCTGGAAATGTATGGGGCTGCTTCGGTGCGCCTTGGTTTACTTGTTGGGCTTGTCGCCGATTCGGGTGAAGCACACAGCCCGTCGAGGTCCCTCAGTGTGGGCTGGAACTCACCCTCGGCCCGCGATGGCATGCTCCGCACCTTGGAGGATACTCCTGGAGCGTACAAAGCCGTCAGCTACGATGAAAATCGGGCTACTGTCACGGCCAACGCTTCTGCTGTGACACAACTACAGTCAAAGTTCAAGACTATTGGGCTCACGGCGACGGAAATTGGCCTGTACGGACGCTATCACTGGCAAGAAAACAGTGATGTTCTCGAAACTGTCTTGGCTTTTTGCGACGAGCACACCCAGTTTCAACTGCCAGACGCCTCATATACTGCCATACCCACCCGCTCGGACGATGCGAGCGGAAAACGCGTCACAAGAGGCGCATTGCATTCCCACGCACTGCGCGCTATCTTGGTGGACTCGCCAACATGGCACAAAATCCTGTCTTCTGCATGGATAGGACAAAGCAGAGATGCGGTATTACTGTCCTTTGGTACGGAAAAGAGTGTGCCCCCCTCTGTCCTTCGAAAAGCAGGCGGCAGACTTGTTCACGTTGCCGACTCGCAATCAGCGGGCGAGAGCGTACTGTGCAGGGCAGGCCAGAGCCGCCCCGCCTACTCGGAGCGTCCATGGCAAGACGACGATATTGCCGTGGTAGGCATGGCGTGCAAGCTTCCCGGGGCAAACGACGTGGCTGAGTTCTGGGACCTATTGGCCTCCGCCAAACCGCAGCACCAAGAGATTGGTGCCGGACACCCACGATTCGACTTTCACGATACCCCTAGTCGCTCGGCTGATGATCCGGGCATGCGCAATAGGCGGTGGTTCGCGAACCTGGTCAGCGGCGCAGACCAGTTCGACCACCGCTTCTTCTCCAAGAGCCCGCGCGAGAGCGCATCCATGGACCCTGCGCAGCGCCTGTTGCTCCAGGTAGCCTACCAGGCTGTGGAGCAGAGCGGCCACCTGAACGGCTTTGGCACGGAGGGGAGGAATGTTGGTGTTTTCATGGGCACGACAGGCAATGAGTACCAAGCCAACGCTGCGAGCCAGGCTGCCAATGCTTTCACCACCACCGGAAACCTACAGGGTTTTATAGCTGGAAAGGTCAGCCATTATTTCGGGTGGACAGGACCCGCGATGGTGGTTGACACGGCATGCAGCGGATCCCTGGTTGCCATACACCAGGCATGCAACGCACTGATATCCGGGGAGTGCTCAGCAGCATTGGCAGGCGGTGCACACGTCCTGACACAGCCAGCATGGTTCCAGAACCTTGCGGCTGGCCAGTTCCTCAGTCCCACTGGCCAGTGCAAGCCCTTTGATGCCTCCGCTGACGGCTACTGCCGGGGGGAGGGCGTAGGTGCTGTTTTCCTGAAGCGGATGGATCGTGCCGTTGCCGATGGGGACTCGATCCTCGGCGTCGTTGCCGCCACGGCCGTTCAGCAGAACCAGAACTGCACTCCAATCTTCGTGCCTAACGTGCCCTCGTTGGGTGACCTCTTCCGAACCGTAACCACCAAGGCACGTGTGAAACCATCGCAGATCTCGGTGGTGGAGGCGCACGGCACGGGCACCCCGGTGGGCGATCCGGCCGAGTATGCCAGCATCAAGGCTGTGCTCGGCGGAGAGAACCGCGACGCGGACAAGCCACTCGTGCTCGGCTCGGTCAAGGGTCTCATAGGCCACCTGGAGGGCACTTCGGGCGTTGTGGCCATGATCAAACTTCTCCTGATGCTGCACCTGGGCCTGGTGCCGCCCCAGGCAAGTTTCAAAGCTATTAACCCGGCCATAGGAGCACGGCCAGCAGATAATATGATTATTCCCACCAAAACGCAGCCATGGAATGCCGGATTCCGTATGGCACTGATGTAAGTATTCCCATTAGTATCTTTTCTCGGCTTTCGTATCGTTCTGTCCGCCAGTAGAGCAAAAGCTGACCGTTGATATCCATAGAAACAACTACGGCGCCTCCGGGTCTAACGCCTCCATGGTACTCGCTCAGCCCCCAACGCTTCAAGCAATACAAACAGCTGCCATGCCCACTGGAGTCAAGTATCCGTTCTGGCTCACTGCTCACGACAATGACAGCCTCGGCCGGCGCGCCAAGCTCCTCCGCAGCTACATTGCTCGGGTGCGTGGGCGACACTCGCTCGCCAATCTGTCGTATAACCTAGCCCGCCAGAGTAACCGTGCTCTCGAGAAAAGCATCATGCTGGCTCCCAGTTCTTTAGATGAGCTGGACCAGAAACTAGCCTCTGTGAGAGGAGGAGAGCCCAGCCCGGCAGGCGATAAAGCCGTGGTACTATGCTTCGGTGGCCAAGTGTCTACCTTTGTGGGTCTGGACCGCCAGCTCTATGAGCATACGGCTCTCCTGAAGAGCCACATTGATAGGGTCGATGCGGTAGCCCGCTCTCTGGGCGTGGATAGCATCTTTCCTGGCATTTTCGAGTGCACTCCTCTCCAGGATACGCAACAGCTGCAGTTGGCCCTGTTCGCAGTGCAGTACGCAAGTGCACAGAGTTGGATCGACTCCGGTGTGAAGCCTGTCGCCCTTGTAGGCCATAGCTTCGGCGAGCTGACAGCACTATGTATCTCTCAAGTGCTCTCGCTGGAGGATTCGGTCCGTATGATCACGAACAGGGCCGCCTTGGTTCGCGACGCATGGGGACCTGACAAGGGCGCCATGATGGCTGCTTCTGACGTGGATCTGACTGATCTTCAGAATATCATTGCAGAGGCCAACATTAAGCACAAGGACTCGCCCGCTAACGTCGCATGTTACAATGGGCCTCGAAGCTTCACAATTGCCGGCTCAACGGCAGCCATCGACGCAGTGGCAGACAGTCTGGCCAACTCTCCCATCACAGGTATCAAGACCAAGAGGCTTAATGTGTCGAATGCGTTCCACTGTGCCCTTGTGGACGGTCTTATGGATCGGCTGGAACAGGATGCGCGAGGACTCACATTCTGCGATCCTGTCATTCCAATTGAGTGGGCTGGCGAGAACCCATCTCCCACAGACAAGCTCAGCCCCAAGTTTGTGGCAGACCACATGAGAAATCCAGTCTACTTCCACCAAGCACTCGAACGGCTGGCTGCCAAGCACAAGTCGTCATCGCTGGCCTTCGTTGAGGCAGGATCCAACTCGACAATAACGCACATGGCATCGCGAGCGCTCGCAAACGCCAACCTCAAGAATGCGCACTTTCAGGCAGTCAATATTACCAACTGCGAGGACGGATGGACCAAACTGGCTGACACAACATTGGCGCTCTGGCGTGCTGGTCTCCGCATTAACCACTGGGTCCATCACCCTCTCCAGGCCCGTGCCAGCGCCGACATCAGCCCCTTACTGCTTCCGCCGTACCAGTTTGACCCAGAGGCAAGGCACTGGATTCAGCTCAAGAACCCACCGAAGCACAGCGGAGCCATTACCGCCCTTCCAGCTCCGGCCGTAAGACCTGCCGAGGAGGGACTGGTGATCTTTGCTGGATATCAGGGCGGAAAGACAGAGAGGCTGGCTCGATTCCGCATCAACACCTCCAGCCCAGAGTTTGAGAAGCTGCTCTCGGGGCATATGACCCTTCAGACGGCGCCAATCTGCCCCGCAACGGTGCAGATTGGCTTCGTTGTCGACGGCCTGGCAAGTATCCGCCCCGGATATAAGGACGATGGGCGCACGCCGCAGTTCCAAGACATCCAATACCAGTCTCCCGTGTGCGCGAGCAGCTCCCTCACAACCTGGATCGAGGCCAACGAGGAGGGCGTCGAGGGCTCCGCTTCTTGGCGCTTTGAGGTGTTCAGCACTGAGACCAATGCCACTCCCCAAAAAGGCACCAAGGTGGTACACACTACGGGACGAGTCGTCTTCATGAAGAGTGGAGACGCCTCGTTGCAGCGCGAGCTGGCTTACTTTCCCCGACTGTTTGGACATGGCCGGGCGACTGAGCTGCTGACCCGCCCTGACGTGGACGAGGTGCTTGGCCACCGGAACCTCTACCGCGTCTTTGCCGAGATCGTCGACTACGGCGACGACTACCGTGGTCTACGGAAAATGGTTTCTCGCGGGAATGAGGCGGCTGGTGTAGTGATCCCCGTGGACAAGAAAGCGCTTTGTTCGAAAGAAGGCCTGAGATTTAGCCCACACCTGTCAGATGCGTTCTGCCAGGTTGCAGGTGTGTGGGCTAACTTTATGACCACGAGAGCCTCAAGCGATGCCTTCCTTGCCAATGGCATTGGCCAGTGGATTCGGGCACCGGCCAAGAAGACTGCGCCCGAGGAGCTACATGTATTTGCCACCACACAACGCTCCTCGGACAAACTCCTGCTGTCGGATGTGTTCGTGTTCGATGCCGCTGACGGTTCCCTCTTGGAAGTGATGCTCGGAATTGCCTACATCCAGATCCCCAAGAGCGCCATGAGCAAGCTACTACGTCGGCTTAGCGACCCTCGATGGTTGGCGTCTAATTCAGCAGTCCCGGAGACGCCTGTCACTGCTATTGAGCCACAAAGTACCAAGCCTGTTCATATTGGACCACAGCCGACCACAGTTGCGGCACCGCCGACTCAGCAGGCGGCGCAGCCCGTGCCAAAGGCCTCCAGTACAGGAAATGAGACTTTCAGCAAGGTCAAGGCCATCATCGCCGAGCTTTCGGGCCTGGAGCCCCATGAGATCAGGGCAGACAGCGAGCTGGCCGACCTCGGTATCGACTCACTGGTGGGTATGGAGCTCATCAACGAGCTCGAGTCTGCCTTCGAGATCAAGCTCCCCGAGACCGAGATCCAGGCCGTTATGGATATGCCCGGTCTGATGAAATGCCTGCGTCGTACTCTTGGAGACGACTCCTCCGTGGGCGACGGGTCCGACTCGGATACGTCCACCCTCAACAATGGGGAGGCAACTCCGCCCCTGGTCCAAGCTGCCGATACAGGGCATGCTTCCACGCTGCCCTTCGACGCTGTCATGGGCTCATTTAAGGAGGTTAAGGCCCTGACTGACGAAAGGATTGCTGAAGTCGGACAGACACACTACGTAGCCGCGGCCTTGCCGCTCCAGGATGAACTCACTGTCGCACTGACTCTCGAAGCCTTTGAGGAATGCGGAGCCGGCATTCGAGATGCCCAGCCAGGACAGCGCCTTGAGCGTATCTCCCATGGGTCTGCTAACAAACACTTGGTGACGTATCTGTATCGCATGCTTGAAACCTTGACGCAGATCATCAAGGTGGATGGAGAGGACAGCATCATACGAACGGCTGTACCGCTTCCTACGAAATCAAGTCGTGAGGTTAGTACTTGCTACATTCCCATCACTCTCCCCTGCAGTCATTCTCTGCCTTTATTACAAGCAATGACAGAATATGCTTGTTATACCACATCCATCCGGAGAACTACCCTGAGAATACAATTGCTAACAAAGCATCCAGATATATGAGGACCTGTCAACTCGCTTCCCCGACCAGCAGACGGCAGACAAGCTCACATACTACGCGGGCACAAACCTCTCGCGCGTTCTATCAGGCGCCACCGACGGCGTCAAGCTGATCTTCGGCAGCGCCCGGGGCCGCGAATTGGCAGCCGGCCTCTACGGGGACTGGCCGATCAACCGGGCCACGTACGCCGGCATGGAAGACTTCCTCACGCGTCTCTCCAGCCGCCTCCAGACGAGCGGCGGCATATTCACCGCCGAGAATCCTCTTCGCATCCTGGAGATGGGGGCGGGCACGGGCGGGACGACGAAGCGGCTTGTGCCCCTGCTGGCCAAGCTCGGCCTGCCCGTCGAGTACACATTTACGGACTTGTCGCCCTCCCTGGTGGCACAGGCGCGCAAGGCGTGGGCCAAGCAGTACCCGTTCATGCGCTTCGCGGTGCACGACATCGAGAAGCAGCCCGCGCCCGAGCTCGCCGGCACGCAGCACCTCGTCGTCGCCAGCAACGCCGTGCACGCCACGCCTTCCCTACAGGACAGCACGCGCTGCATCCGCGACATCCTGCGGCCCGATGGCTTCCTGTGCCTGGTGGAGATGACCCGTCCCATGTATTGGGTTGACATTGTGTTTGGCCTGTTTGAGGGCTGGTGGATGTACAACGACGGCCGTGAGCACGTTGCCGCGCACGAGGAGAGGTGGGAGGCTGACCTCCAGGCCAGTGGCTATGGCCATGTGGACTGGATTGACGGGGACAGCGAGGAGAGCAAGATATGGAAGTTCATTATTGCATCGGCCGACCCGGAGACTAGGTAAGTCTGGCATCATGCTTTCTCTTCCCCATGTATATAGCCATCCAATCCTAGTTACCCAGCAAGAGATTCTGAGACGTGTTCCTGTTCTAGATTTGTAGTTGCCGCACCACCTCGGGCTCCCCTGGCCACCCAGAATAGACCGGGCGTCCCGCGGGAATGTGAGGACCGTGAGAGAGTCATTGCTGGTTACGTCGCTGAGCTGGCTGCTGGCTGGGATAAGTCGTTGCTGGCCCCTGGATTCCACCCTCGTCGCACAATCGCCGAGCCACGCGGAAGGTGTATCTTGGTCACAGGTGGCACAGGTGGTCTCGGATCGCATCTCGTTGCCAAAGCGCTGGCTTCTCCCGAGGTGACGCGTGTTGTGTGCCTCAACCGCCGCAACAACAAGCAGGAGGCACGCCAGAGACAATGGCAGGCCCTGCTCAACAAGGGTACTGGGCTTGCTCCAGCGGACGAGTCCGTCATGGATAGGATTGAAGTCATCGAGGCAGATCTGTCCAAGCCGAACCTCGGAGTGTCAGAGGACGTTTACAGCAGGCTGGCGGACAATGTCACCGACATTGTGCACAATGCTTGGCTGATGCACTCCAAGTGGCCCATCAAGCGCTTCGAGCCACAGCTTAAGATCATGATGAACATGATCGGGCTTGCCCGCGACATCTCTGCACGCCGCTGGCCCATCACCAAGACCCCAGTGACGTTCGAGTTCATCTCGTCCATCGCCACAGTAGGGCACCACCCCCTCCGCGGGCAAGACCGCCAGCGGCCCACCGTGCCCGAAGTGCGTGTTTCGGTCGAGAGCGTGCTCCCCACGGGGTACGGCGACGCCAAGTACGCGTGCGAGCGGCTGCTGGACGCCACGCTGCACCAGCACCCGGGCCGGTTCCGCGCGGCGGCCGTGCGCCTGGGCCAGATCGCCGGCAGCTCGCTCAGCGGGTACTGGAATCCGACCGAGCACGTCTCCTTCCTCGTCAAGTCGTCGCAGACCCTGCGGGCGCTGCCGGACTTCGGCGGCACGCTCGGCTGGACGCCCGTCGACGACATGGCCGGGGCCCTGGTGGAAATCCTCCTGCAGCCCGAGTGGGTGCGCCTACACCCAATCTACCATGTCGAGAACCCCGTGCGCCAGCCGTGGGCAGACATGATCGCCACTCTGGCCGCGGCGCTGGACATCCGGGACGTGATTCCGTTCGCGGAGTGGGTGCGCCGCGTGCGCGAGTGGCCTGTCAAGGCGGATAATGGTGCGGATGGCGCCAACCCGGCGTATCTTTTGACTGACTTCCTCGACGACAACTTCACGCGCATGAGTTGTGGTGGCTTGCTGATGGGCACGGCCAACGCGAGGGAGCATTCGCCTACCCTGGCCAGGGTGGGACCGGTCAGCGAGGACACCACGAGATTGTATGTGGACAAATGGAGGGAGATGGGGTTTTTGAAATGAGCCTAGACATTTGTCCGCGTTCTTGTCAGATGTGTTGCTTGAGACGCCGGCTACCCCGTAGAAGGAGAGGAGGGTGGCGTCCTGTTGGGCTTGCCTGATTGACTATCCTCGTGGGCAAATATGAGGTAGACGCTGGGTTTTGTTCTCAATCCAACCATGTGTAAGGATCATGTTGAAGGGTTGGTCTTATATTTCTCACGTCTCTTGCACCTGACGCGGGACTTGGGTTTGGATTGGAGTTGTGCCCGTGCAGAGTTGCTCCACAGATGGAGATGTGTAGTTCAGCTGGGGAGGTGACTTGCCAGGATGCCGAAATATAAGGCTGGTCCATGCTGATACTGGATTCACAGCATAGCAGCTGCTTATTCTACTCAGACCGAAGTCATTTTCGGTTCTCAAATGAGCTCGTGTCGGACATGTGAGCCTCTGACTGCAGGCGGTTAAGGTGTTGCAGGACGCTTTGGGTAGCGATGGTGCAATCTGTATTAATAGTCTGGATTCTGGATATATCCCACCCCCCTGGTTTCTTGACTTGCGTAAGATATTTGTCCGTGCTCTGCATTGATGAGGCACTAGAAGTAATATGACGATGTATCTGGTGACGTAAACGCAATAGACTCACCATTATATCTCTCAAGTCCCAACATGTTAAATGCATACTTGAAACAAAACGCATCAAAACATTTTACTATGCACAGATACAGGCGCGCTTTGGAGGCTGGTACCGTAACACTCGGCCACTCTCATAGACCCCGGGGTTGTGACGGGATGACGAGCCTCTGTCTGTGTTACAGAAACATGAACCCCGGGAGGATGCCTCGTCCAAGCACCTGGTTTGTCGAGGAAGAGGTGGCTCTCGGAGGACCCCACACGAGCGGACGGAACGCACGGCCTTGGAGCTGCGAAGAAGGTCAAGGAACTCGGGCCTCGACCGGGGAAGGGCGGCCTGGATGGCTGAGTGGTAGGTACCACCGCCTGCTCAGGAATCGCAATGTAACTCACTGTACTAGGGCGTGGGCTCCCACACGGTGAGAACAGGCCCCAGTTCCCTTGCGGATTTACGTCTGCGGCACCTGGTCGCGTCAACAGCGGGGCTTAGTAGACCACTTAATAAAGGATCAGTAATCCGAAATACGTCGTGGTGGTGGTGGTGGTGGTGGTGGTGGTGGTGGTGGTGACGTGCAATTGTGCAACACCCCCCTGAACTCATTAGTCCATCTCATTTTTCAATGTTCTCGTTTCTCGGCAGTGGGCGTGACCCAACAAACCGCGACACACTGTAGTGTACACTAAGCCTGCCAGTCCCCGACGATACTTGTGCTCAGATGGGACCGGGGCTCATTTGATGGGTGGTGTACACTAAGATGAGAGATGGCATCGAACGATTTGAAATGGAGGTGGATCTTGTGGCATACTCGCAGTATTACCCCACCGCCCCCGTAGGGAGTACATTCTCTAAGCGCGAAGCGCGATCCGTTTTCTAAGCGCAAAGCGCAATTTATTCTCTAAATAAAGTAATTATAAAAAAATATTACTTCAACAGAGCAGCAGTCTGGTTATTAGTCGCCACCTGGTCGAACAGTCTGGTATAATAAGTGTCGCCTTTCGCGCTTATTTCCACCGACATCCCGCGTGGTCTTGCGAGGCCGTGGCGCAAGCCTCGCCCGGTGCATCGGATCCTTATTCGCGTTCCTGCAGCTGGGCCATCCCTGCAGCGCGCCGGTACCTGCGCATCTTTGTACGATAGCTACTTACACTAGGTACGTTGCGGGTGCAGTACATACCTAGGTAGGGTAGGTAGGTATTTAGGTACCTGGCAATGAGTAGTCTTAGCAGCACCCTACTCGGACTTGCACGCACCCGCGTCTGCGCCTAAACCTGCGTCTGTGGCTGCATCTCGCAACAACCCGCTCGGACGCCCAGATGAGGTGTGGAAAGCTTCCTGCTCCTGGGGCACTGGGGAGCAGCGGGCTATGTGTTCATCTGAGGCGTTGGGCAGAATGGGCCCAGTTTGGGGCAGGAAGCGGGCCCCGCAACTCGAAGACAAGATTGGTCTTTATGTGGTGGGTGTGTGCCTCGGGTGCCTGACCGTGCTGATGATGGCCGACTGGGTTCCCTGAGTCGGGTCATGGCTTGGCTAGGTCTTACACAGAGCTGATGCTAAAGCCGGGAGCTGTAAAGCCAGTGTCCAGTTGGGGAAGCCTGCTCCGGCCGGGAATGCGTTGAATCTACCTGCAACAGTGAGAGGTTTCCGTTGAGGCCAAGGTTGCCCGCGGCCGTCGTGGGAGCCGGATACGGGCTCCGGAGAAGGTCAGGGCTCCGGGCAGGCAAGCAAGGCCCGCGGGCAGGCATTGAGCAATGGGTTGTGGATGGGCACGCCGCCGGCGTGCGTGAGAGGCCATCTCTGGTTTCCAATCTTCAACCTTGAGCTGAGGCTGGGCAGGCAGGCAGGGGGCATCCTGAAGTCATGTTTGAAGTCGTGCAGAGGACTGATGTGATAACGAGTCTGATTACAACAAGCTTCAGTCCCAGGGCTGGGGTCCCCACCAGCCGTTGACGGACGGGAAGAGACAGGCACAATGCAACACGGCGTTGTACGGCACAAGGGGCGGCGGCACAAAGGCGAGGCCGTCTTGGTTAGCCAAGCCGTCCGCCCAGAAGTGTGCAGCGGTTGGAGATAAGGTTTTTGGTCCTGTCGCAGAAGGAGTCTTATTGCTGTAATACATGTCGTAACCGCAGCAGACAAGCAGCGTGCCCTGTCAGCTGGCTGTCTGGACAGGATGCGTGACAGAATGCGATCAAAACATGGAATGGAAATCACCGGGACTTGCAACTCATCCCATAGTAGCAGAGTGCACTTACTCTAGCAGACTGGGAGACTGCATTGCATTATACGGAGTACCTAGGTAGGTCCCAGACCCAGACCCAGACCCAGAGCCAAGCAAAGCAAAGCAAAGCAGGCACGCCTCCTGTCCTGCGTTGGACATTATATGTGCAAGGCAAGCCGATATTGGTTGTGGATATTGTTCATACCACAGTGATCTGCCTGGCTAGGTTGTCATGTATGTAATCAATCAATCAGCTTGCCAGTCTATAATCTAAGTAATTACCCAGCAGCCTACCTGCTGGTTAGGTTTTTAGATAGGTACATAGTATCTAGGTAGGTAGTGAGGAGGAATACTGTGGGGTATAGCGTCCCTATGCGTTGGTGTTTACCCATACTAGCCGGGTACTGTAGAAGTAGCAGTCTTGTTGTTTGAAAGTCTGAGAGGGTGGATCTACATCATAGGACAGTGTACTTACATTAATTAAAACCTCCAAGTTACAAAGTCAAGGCTACACAGCTGCAGGGCCTCAGAAGCATCGGGACCCAAGTCACCTTTACCTGACAGGCATGCAGGTGTTTCACTCCCCGTCCTTAGGCCCAGCCACGAACCCCCAAACCCGGTCCTAATAGCGGGCCCATGTCGCCTGGCCCGGCCTCGCCTCGCGCCAGCTCCATCCCCTATGCTACTACTGCTCCCGGCGGGCCTCCCACTGGAGCACATGCAGCATTCTTCCATTTCATCCCAAGCCGCCATCCCCGCTCGCCAGAGGCCACCACACAGACAAGAAACGCCTCGTGCCGATCTGACTAGGACAGGCCAGACACGGCCGGTGCAGGGCCAGCACAGGGCCGGGGCTTCTTGCTGGGAGCGGAGGAGCAGAAAAGGGAGGCAGGGGAAGAAAAGAAAAGAAAAGAAAAGCAGAAAAAGGAAAAGAAAAACAAGACGAAAAGGAGGGGGGGGGAGAAAAGAAACCAAAAGAGAGAGGAAGCTGTCTGTGTGTGCTACTGGGCATCATCGAGTCGATGTCTCTCACCAACCAGCAGCTCGCCCTACAAGAAACTTAACTTAACCTTAACCTCCCTCCCTCTGATCTCCTTCTCGCTCGCCCGCTCGCTCTCCCTCCCTCCCTGACCCCGGCTTGCCATGCCAATGGCCAAATCGACAACGCCAGCTTGCCAAGCCGGGCTCCAACTGCTGCTCCTGCTGCTACCTTTGCTACCGCTGCTGGCGCTGCTGCTTCCCACCTCGACCAAGAGCTAGAGCTGTCCTGTTTTGATCCTGTACCGACAACATACACTAAACTAGCCCTCTCCTCGGTCCGGTTCGTCGCCGCCTTCCCGCTACCTATACTAGCTTGCTGCTCCTCCACTCGACCGGACATCCACTCTACAGTGTGCATCATCACATTACGGCGAGAGAGGGTGAGAAATCACGGATTGGATCATGCCTGGCCTGGGGACAAGACCGCCCCACAAATCTCGACCCCGTCCCCACGGTACGATAACGAACAAGACCCCTTCGCTCGCAGTCTTTGCTCGCTCTCTCGCCGAGCAGTCACATCCCACATAGACAGCCTCGAGTCCAGCTCAGCCTCTCTCTACCGCTCCCTCCCTCCTCGCCCTCCTGCCGCGCGAGGCTGCCTGCCAGGATAGAGCATCACGTTGGGACCCTGCCAGCCAGCCTGCGCCAGCCACAACACCAATAGGCACCCAGCGCGACTCCGACCCCGTTTGCCCGGCTGCCCTGCGAACCCACTTGAGAGCCTCGCCTACACCACTTGACCCATTGGAAGCCAGAGAAGCCAGCAGAAGCCAACTGCGCCCGCCTCTGATTCGCAACCTGCTCTCCACCGCGCCGATCGTGACTCGACAGCTGCAGTACTGTATATCGCACCCGCGGTAGCGACTGCATCGCACCTGCGGCCCGAGGGTGGGTACGGACGCATTCGCCTGGAGCTTCTGGACAGTCTGGAGCCGAGCCCGCCTTCTGGAATATTTGGCACTTCTCTCTTGCCACCGGTAGACGCCAGCTGGTCGCCTCCGCTCCAATGCGCATCCTCAACGCCTCCGCGAATGTGGCCCGGTCTGTCGAGCATTCATCCTGCCGGAATGGATGCCCGCCAAAAGTCTCCAGACGGTTCCTCTCGTCAACCTCCGCGGCCACGCCGGCCCTCGGCCTCTCTTAATTCTGTCCCCTTGCAGCAAACATTCGACCCGGCCTCTGCCCTAGACCCCGGCGGAGCACCGGTAATAGGTTCGAAATGCCCCTTGCTTAGCTCCTCTCCTCCTCCTGATCCTGTACCCCAGCCCACTCGCCGTCAGTCACCCGTGGAGAATGGCAGTCTTGCACCCGGTCCCACGTATTTCATGGCCACCTTGCCTTTCCCACGCACATCGTGGAAGGATTGGCTAACTCCCCCCCAGGGGCCATCCCACGCAGGACATCTGCCGGCAATCTTCGCAGCATGCCATATCGCCCTGGACACCCCACGAGCGCCCAAGCCACCCTACGGGTCGTGACACCAGATCCCGCCGAACGCGCCGCACAAGAGGCCACAGTCACAAACAGCTACGGTGAACCCGGCACGCCCGTGCCTGCTGCCGCCATCGGTCACACCTTCGGGCCAATGTCGCCACGAAGCTCCTCTCCGAGGTCTATACCGAACGTCCCTGGCAGCGCCATGTCTAGCTCATCGAGTAGTACCACCCGGCGACAGGGGGTCGTGTTCAACGACCACTTCCCCAGCTCCCTCAACAGCACCTCCTCGAGTCCTCCCGCGAGAGCTCCGGTCCGTCCCCGAGGCCACACGCTGGACAGCCCATATCGTCAGCCCTCCGCCGCGCCCGCCTCAGAAAGTTCAAGACACAGGGTGGGATCCGTGTCCTCTTCTGGGTCCATGGGCTCAATGCCGCCTCACGAGGACGCGCTGCGCGGTCCTCCCGTGCCGCGGCATTCTCCAGTGGTCGAGTCCGCAGGGTACCCTTCCGTCTATCCTGCGCGACCCACTGATCTGCACATCCATACCGGGAGCACCACCAAGGAAAAGAAAGGGCTCACTCGAGCCAAGCTAATGAAGCGAATCTCCCGACCAACCTCCCCGATGATGTCGCCACCCCCCTCTGTTGACTCATTACCGCTTCCTGTACCGACCGAAGATGCGAACAAGGTCCTGCTCCTGATGAAAACCCTCTGTGGCCGGATGAGAGGAGAGGCTTCATACCAGAGTGAGGCCAATGGCCAATGGTACTCGGGGCTGTGCTACGTAGAGGAAGAAAAGGGCAGCCTTATGTTTGATTCTGGAGAGCATGGCCCGTTCCACACGTCCGTCATCCCTGACCTGCGGGGATGTCGAGTGCTCCCCGTGCGCAAACCGGGCATGGAGCGGCCCTGTCTTGAGATCGTCAATTCTAGCACGGGCGTCGAGGTGCTCCTATGGCCTCACGTCGCAGAGGAGCTGGATTTGTGGCTTGCGGCCCTGCTCTGCTGGCAACAGGTCCGGCCGAGCGCCGGGCGGATCAACAGCCAGTCAACTACACCGACATCACAGTACAGGCCAGAGTTGATGCGGAGAGGATCATCCACCACATCGAATTCAGGCACAATCATCAAGGTCAGCAGGGTCTCGATATGGGACAAAGGTGCAGCTCATTCACCTCGAGCCATCGTCAAGAGGACATCCGCGCGGGATTTGCGGTCACCACAGAGGGGCTGGAGGAAGGTGTCTTGCATTTTGTCGGATAACGGGGAGCTCAAGCTCATCTCGGAAAACGATGTCACGGTGCTCTGTATCATCTCGCTCACGCAGTTGTCGCGGTGCGCTATACAGCAGTTGGACAAATCAGTTTTGGATGAGGAGTTTTGTATATCCATCTTCCCGACGTACTCCTCGACCGCAACCCAGCTCTCGATTTTCAGGCCTGTGTACATCTCCCTGGATCACAGGGTGTTGTTCGAGGTCTGGTTTGTTTTGCTACGCGCCTTCACGGTGCCTGAGATTTATGCATTGGACATAGAAAACGACGACCAAGTCCTGGAGGTCACAGACTTCGACGCAGACCTCCCTTTTCAAATGTTCAGGGTCGAGAAAACCATCAACCTGCGCGTTATAGAGGCAAAAGTTGGCGGCCCCACCTCGCCGCACGCCGCGTCGCGGGATCGACATGGCAGGAACCACGACGATGCCTTCGTGGGAAACTATTTCGCCGAGGTCATGCTGGACGGCGACGTTCGTGCGCGGACAATTACGAAAACCGACACCCGAAATCCCTTTTGGCGAGACGATTGCGAGTTTGCGGACCTGCCGGCAAACTTGCCATATCTTTCTGTGATTCTGAAGCGGGTTGACGGAAACCTGGAAAGCATGGCCCACCAGCTACAAGCATCGTTAGGCTTACCTAGGACCGGGAATCTGACCGAGGTATCCTGTGGCTCCGTGGACGTCCCATTGGCGCAGCTCGAACGAGGGAAGGATCACGAACAGTGGCTTCAAATCTACGATGAGCGGCAGCAGTCCATCGGCACGATGCTTTGTAAGGTTCGGCACGAGGAGGTTGTGGTGTTCATGGCCCGGGACTACCAGCCACTCTCCGAGATGCTTCACAAATTCAGCTCCGGGTTGACCGCGCAAATATCGGAGGCTCTGCCGGGACAACTGCGTCGCTTGGCAGAAATCTTTCTGAATATCTTCCAAGTGTCGACCACCGCAAGCGACTGGCTCATGGCGTTGGTGGAAGATGAAATCGACGGCATCGGACATCAGTCTCAGATGAGGAAAATGAGATTCAGCCGCCGTCTCAAGTCTAGCGAGAATTTGGACATGTCGAATCCCCATGAGCGAGAGGCGGTCCGAGACATGGGGAAGTCTCTGGCCGGAGAGGCCAACCTGCTTTTCAGAGGCAATTCTTTGCTCACACAAGCCCTCGAGTTCCACATGAGACGGCTGGGAACTGAATACATCGAAGAGATCCTAGGCGACAAGATATTTGAGATTAACGAGATTAACCCAAACTGCGAGGTGGATCCCGGGAAGCTACAGCAGGGAGAAGACATTAGCCAGCACTGGGAACAGCTGCTGCAGTTCACGAATGAGATATGGGACTGCATTGCCAAGTCAGCGAGCAAGTTTCCCCCGGAGCTTCGACACATTCTGAAATATGTCCGCGCCGTTGCCGAGGACAGATACGGCGACTTTCTTCGGACCGTGGCCTTCACCAGTGTCTCCGGCTTCCTCTTTTTGAGATTCATCTGCCCAGCCATACTGAATCCGAAATTGTTCGGTCTGCTGCGAGACTACCCACGGCCTCGAGCTCAAAGGACACTGACTCTGATTGCGAAAGCATTGCAGGCACTCGCTAACCTTTCCAACATTGGAAAGAAAGAAGTGTGGATGGAACCGATGAACCGCTTTCTCAGTACCCGGCGACAGGCTCTCAAGGACTTCATTGACGAGATATGCGCTATACCGGCTGAACGGTCAAGCTGCGTCCTACCCGCATCCTACTCGACCCCGATCACCATCCTAGGTCGCCTATCCCCCTTAGCCCGCGAGGGCTTCCCTTCTCTTCCGTACCTGGTCGATCACGCCCGGGGCTTTGCGCTCCTCGTCAGACTATGGGTCGACAATCAGCCCCTCAGCGGCGACGCCGAAAACCAGTACGACGGCGACCTTCTCAAGTTCCACAGGTGCTGCGTCAGTCTCCAGCAGCGGGCGGACAGCTGCATGGCGCGCATAGACAGTGTCCGCGCAGCGGACCTTGAGAATTCCAGTCAACGCACAGACTCGGATGGTGCCCTTGCCGATGCTATGGAGCATGCCAGCCTCGCCGAATCGCTGAACACGGCGTCTCACAAATCAGGCACCAGCACCTCGTGGATGGACCGTGACCGGCCGCCCGGCTCGTCTGATGGTAGCTCGCTAGATGACTCTCGAGGCCAAGGACTGCGCTCTCACCGCTCGTCAGAGAGATGGGCCAGTGGACTGCGGCAGGCTGTGGGCAATAGCGGTGAGCAGTCAGACCGAAAGTATCATCACTATGGTTCCATGAAGTCTCTGCGTAGCGGAAAAAATGCGCGAAAGTTCCTATCTGGTTTTCTTCGAAAGGTCGACCGAACAGACAGCCCGGAAGCCTCAGGCTCGAGCCGTAGCCCATCAGCATCGGCGTGGCAGAACGGAAGTGGTGACAACAACACTGGTGCTGCATATAAACCAGCATCTGGCTCAACAACACCCACAGGCACGCAGAAAGGCAGGGACAAGGAAAAAGGAAGGGGCACCTTCGGCGGCCTGGCGGATGCCTGGAAAGAATTCGAACCGTCCAGCAGCAGACACTGAAAGATTCATTTTCCGACATTACGAATCCGGTAATTTTCTATGCTATCATTGGGAACGCTCGGCCTTCACTTCTTCTACTTCTACAATTTCTCTTTTTCACTACCACTATTATAACGAAAGTCAACGCCCGGCGATCTGATGGGGTTTTAAGGAGAGGCGCGAGAAACAAAGTGAAAGGAAGGAGGCGCATTTTGGTGCATCCCAGAGGGGGCGGCAACCCATTAGTATTTTTAAAATCACCGTTTACCACGTCACGCCGCAAATCACCATCTCTAACCTCACCAACCTCCTCCGTGCGTCCGCCTCCGGCCGGGAAACGGCTCGCATCAACGCGCGAGAAGGACGCCGCCTTTTGTTTACCCTCCTATTCTTGCTTCCTCACGTTTCCGTCATCGAGTCGGCCCTAAAAGATCTCGAATCACGATACCTATATTGCAAAACAGTTCTTGTTTCCCCCCCCTTCTTTTTTTTTTTTTTTAACAGAGACGAATTGATAGATCGGGGGTTTCTGTCTTGGATAGAGAGATACCACCATCGCCAACTTTTTCCTCTTATTTCATGGTTTACTGCCCTCAGGCTTTATTGTGAGCCGGCAACAGGCATATAAGGCTATTTCTCTGTAGGTCCGGACTTGAACGCTAGGACGGCCGGGCTGGCTGGGGCTAGGTGGGTGAACGTAGGTGAATCAGTCATTCCGAGGTGGACAGCATCCTTGTGTATGGGAAGCTGGCACCTGAAAGCCCTCTGCGCTTTGCATCTTCGAGAGCACTTTTCTGCAGCAGGGGACTCTGCAGTGTGGAGATGGTGCATCGAGGGGCAGTGTGCGAATTGTCCAGACGTGGCGCCCACCACTTCATTACCGTGGGAGATCAGCAGTCTACTGAAAATACCAAAGGCTCAAGAGAACACATCCTTGCAATCAATTACCACCCGCGAGTAACTTGGTCGTCATTCCATGTGGGTTGACTCAATGCTCTCTCATGGCTCATTATGCAGACATTCCGAAGGGTCTGCGGTGGTTGGTGGTATCTGAGACTTCTCCCCTGTGAAACGCCCATCCGGAAAACCACTGATATGCCCCTTCCAAAATGTAAAGTGATAAACAGAAAAATCTCATAAGCCTTTTCCTCTACGGACCTCTTTTTGAGCTGTTGCAAAGTCCTGTACCGTTCTCCTCCTAAACAGACATTGAACCCGGCAGACTCTAGGTGAAGAACTTCTTGTAGGCAGCCTTCTCCTTGGCCACCCTTGCGGCGATGCTCTTCTTGACGTCCGCCAGCTCCTTGGAGATGGCAGCATCGCCGGGGACCAGCTTGTTGGCGGCGGTCAGGTCGGCCACGGCGTTGTCCTCGTCCCGGAGGCGCACGTAGGCCTGGCCGCGGCGGAACAGCGCCTTTGCCTTCTCGGCATCCTTGAGGCCCCCGACGGCAAGCGCCGAGGTGGCGAGGCTGGCGGCGCTGTCCCAGTTGCCGAGCTTGATGTTCATGAGCGCGGCGTTGCTGTTGAGCGTGAAGCGCACCGCGTCCATCTTGGCCTTGATGTCGGCCGAGGCGGCAGCGTCGCCCACGGCGTCGAGGTCGGGGTCCTCGTTAAGGTAACGCAGGCCCTTCTCGTACTTGTCCAGGGCAGTAGCCACGTCGCCGGCCTTGAAGGCCTTGTTGCCGAACTCCTTGCAGTCGGACGCGATCTGCAACACCTTCTGTGCGGGCAGCTCCTCGGCGTCCTTGGCGCCACCGCCCGCGGCCTTCTGCTTGGATACCTCGTCCTCGGGGAAGTCCTCGTACGGGTCGCCGTACGCGTCGGGCTTGTTGGCGGCGGCGGTGGCTCGCTCGGCCTCCTCGCCCACCAGCTCGCCGCAGTCAGCGATGATGGCGTCTTTCTTGGGCTTGTCGCCTGGCTCTGTGGGAAGGTTCTCGATCTGGCGGATGATGGACTTGCCCGTAAGGACCTCGCCAAAGACGACGTGCTTGCCGTCCAGGTGGGGCGTGGGCACGGTGGTGACGAAGAACTGCGAGCCATTGGTACCTGCCAAACGCATCTGTTAGCTGCAAACGCGGGTGTGAGGCAGTCCCGGCCTGGGAAGAGACAAGAGGCCGCACAACTCACCAGGACCAGCGTTGGCCATGGACAGCAGGAAGGGCTTCTCGTGCTTGAGCTCAAAGTTCTCGTCCTCGAACTTCTCGCCGTAGATGGACTCGCCGCCGGTGCCGTTGCCGTTGGTGAAGTCACCACCCTGGATCATGAACTGCTTGATAACACGGTGGAAGCCGGAGCCCTTGTAGTGGAGCGGTTTGCCTGACTTCCCGATGCCCTTCTCGCCGGTGCAGAGGGCCCGGAAGTTCTCGGCTGTCTTGGGCACGATATCATTGTACAGCTCGAAGACAACACGGCCGGCGGGGCGCCCGCCAATGGTGATGTCGAAGAAGACACGGCTGCGGCCTGCGGGCTTGGGAGCCTCGGTAGCCTCGGTAGCCATGGTTGATGTGGTTGAAAGAAGGGGGGGGGGTTGTTGGTGTTAGAAGCTGGTTGGTGACAGCCTGGTTGGAAGTCGTGTCGTGAGGGAGGCACAAGCAGGTATACCGTCTATGAGAGGTGAGACGATGCGATGTGATGCGATGGGATGGATAATGCTGGTAGGGGTTGTTGTGGTCTAGACGGAGCTGCAGTCGAACCAATTGAAGACGCCAATGCCAATGCCAATGCCGAGCAGAGCTTGAGGATGGGCTGCAGCTTTATTATTACCATGCAGGCAGCAGATGGAGCAGGAATGTTTGTGGCTTCCTCCCCTTACACCAAGAAAGGCTGCATGTCCTTCGTGAACCTTCTATGCAGCCATCAAGCGGGGCTCACCAATGAGCCGAATCCCTGCCCAAAGAAGCTCAGGTCGGAAGGTGGGGTTCCTGCTGTGGTCTGGGGTCCTGCCCGCTACGGCATGCGATTCATCTTTCATGCCTAGGATTTACACTACTTCCCACAAGGATAGCAAGCAGACTTTCAAGCTCCACAGGCTACACACGCATCATGTATGTTGGTTGGTAGCTACAGAGGGAGTCATGCAGCAACCCATAGCCGGAAACGACAGTAGCCTCCTGTCTTGTTTGCCTACAGCTGGACAGCTAGGGAGCACCAGTCAAGAGATAAGATCTCCAGGGATGTGGAAACTACTTAGGTACTTAAGTTACGAGTGGCTGGAAACTTCCACTCACTTTAGATGCAATGCCTTCGGCCATGTGCCATAGCATAGCTTGGCAGTGGGTCCAGCCAGCGTGAAAGTCGAGTTATGCAAAGATGCGAAGCTAGTGGTAGTATTTGAGTAGGGTGCGGTCACTACACTTCCTAGGTACACTGAATCACGTCATGCCCCTGGCTATATGAGCATAAATCCACACTCAAGGATTGTGTATATGTCTACTCTTTCTCTACCAAAGTGGTTCCCAACAAAGGTGCGATAAGAGACCTTGCAAAAGATGTGCAGCGGGGTAGACAATTAGGACCAACCTATGTGTGTGTGTTTCCTTGTACTTGGCTTCTCAAACATAAGCTAGGATCTAAATCTAGCCACACGCCATGCAGCCGCATATGGGTATGACAACATCACATGGCGAATTGTCCCTGGGAGCTCTTTTGACAGGTCAATCCAAGCACCTCACATGGATTCAGATTCATAGTTGCTTGAGCCGAGAGCCTTGTAGTTATGATACTAGTCATCAGCTCTGGATGCTGTGTTCATTGAGTGCTGCCTGGCCTGGAGAGATCCTCGGCATCCTGCTGCTTCCCAGCGGTGAGCTCCAGTGTGACCTGGCAGCCTATAGTTAGCACGCCTGTTCTCTGTACCTCAGCACGAGGGGGGCAGGGAGGCATGTACCGGCCCGTCGTTCACTAACGCAACCTCCATCATGGCCTGGAACGCGCCATCCTTCACCTTTTCCGCGGCATATTCCCCCTTGACCTTGCTCAGAAAGTAATGGTACAGGCGTTTCGCCTCGTCCGGTGCAAGGGCCTGGTGGAAACTTGGTTTATTGCCTTTCTTGGTGGAGGCCAGCAGAGTGATCTGTGAGACACAGAGGACCTCGCCCCCAATGTCTTGGACGTTCTTCTTCCACTGTGAAAGTCTCAGGAAACTGCACGACACAAGATGTATGACACAGGCGAGCAGCTCAGCCAAGTGTGAAACTGGGAGGGGAGGGAGGAGTGGAGGGAGGCGAAATACCCTTCCGCCGTTCTCATCGTCCCACAATTTCAACTTGACAACCTTGGCCGCGAGGCTGT
Source organism: Stenocarpella maydis (assembly GCA_002270565.1). Classification (NCBI taxonomy): domain Eukaryota; kingdom Fungi; phylum Ascomycota; class Sordariomycetes; order Diaporthales; family Diaporthaceae; genus Stenocarpella; species Stenocarpella maydis. The sequence continues at coordinate 120,836 of NQMI01000046.1, forward strand.
CGGCCTCTTTTTCCGTATCACCTGGGCCCACAGCAGCAAAGACCAGGACGCCCTTGCCAATGGAGGAAACCAGTTCTTTTTCCACCGTGACTGATGCTGACAGCACCCGCTGTAGTATGGCTGCGATTGACGGATGAGAATGGCTACTCGCGCACAAAGCAGGCATACAGGAAAATCAAAATAACTCACCCTTCATGCTGACTGAGACTGGGCCTACAGTTGGCGATTAGCTGTGCTGTCCGGCAATGTCTGTCTTGAGCGTGCAGGTCACTTACGCCTGCGTCAGGCAGATCTGGTTGGAAGCCGTCTCCCTCAATTCCCTCTGGTGCCACTACAGAAACCCTGGGGCCAGAGCCAGTCTTGGACGCTTCAGAGATAGCAGCTGCCTACCGACGAGGCCATGGGTAAGGTCACTGGCACATGGGGGCCGATCGAGTCTATTCTGAGAATGAGGGACATGGTGTATTCAGAGTTGGTTTAGGGTGGGTCCGGCCTGGCCTGGCCTGGCCGGCCATTGGCAAACGAGCTCATCTCACGGGAGCCTGAGAGCCTCTCCATGGTCCGTGCGGCACGTCACAGCGGGTCACTCTTGAACGGCTGACGTCTGCTGATGCCAGGTGCCATGTATGCTTGGAGGTTGCTGTGGCTGATAAGACACAACAAAAGCCAGTACTCCGTCAGTTGCTCACAACACAGCAATGTCAGAGGTCCAAGGGATTCCAGCACCCCTGAAACCCGGGAACTGGCCTATCTCTGAGCTCGTAACCTACTCTTGCCCAATTCACCCTCCCAGGAGACCAACATTGGGTCCACTGCTCTCCTACCACTAAGTACCTTGTTAGCGGGGCGTTGACATCTCCGTCAGCCGCCCTGGCGTCGTCGTTGGTTGGCTGCAGCGCCGCGCCTCCAGCATTCGCATGGCAGCCTTGCCGAACGTGACCTCTTTACCTCCCGTCTCCCCCAGCATTGCCCATTCTCGACATCAACAAGACCCGACAGCGCGCCCACATCGATCCTACTCCCTACATACTGAATGCGCCGGTCCGACACCCGGGCGACCACGACAGACCACTGACAGGCTGCAGTCCAGCCTCGGCCTCGAGCGAAACCATCGATAGCTCCGCTGAAGCTTCACCACCACCACTCCCGCGCCCCGCACACCGTTGGGCGGCCGTCGTGAACCGACCTGTTCAGCCCGCTCACATAGCTTTCGACAAACTGTCCCCCCTCTTGGGCGTCCTCCGGGACACCACACAGTCGAGATGGCAGCACGGAAACTGGCACAGGAGGTTGACAAGACCTTCAAGAAGGTCGCCGAAGGCATAGAAGAATTCGACGAGATTTACGAGAAGATCGAACAGTCAAATAACCCCGCCCAGAAGGAAAAGCTCGAAGACAGCCTGAAGCGCGAGATAAAGAAGCTGCAGAGGCTACGAGACCAGATCAAGACATGGGCAGCCAGCAACGACATCAAGGACAAGGGTCCTTTGATAGAGCACAGGAGGCTGATTGAGACGGTTGGTCTAGCGGTCAAACCCTAGTTTTCGAGAGACTAACTGCGCCTCAGCGGATGGAAAAGTTCAAGGCCGTGGAGAAGACCATGAAGACAAAGGCGTTCTCGAAAGAAGGACTGTCTGCTGCTGCGAAGCTGGACCCTAAGGAGAAGGCCAAGCTCGAAGCCAGCGACTTCCTCGGCTCGCAGATCGATGTGCTGGAGGAGCAGATTGAGAAGATGGAGGCCGACATGGAGCTGTTGCAGGCCGGCATGAAGAAGGGGAAGAAGGCCAAGAAAGACGACGCCGAGACGATAGCCAACCTCGAGACCATCATCGAGAAGCACAAGTGGCACCAGGGCAAACTCGAGCTGATCCGGAGGTCCTTGATGAATGGTGGCGTTGAGGCGGATCAGGTGTTTGACCTCAAGGATTCCATTCGGTACTACGTCGAGGAGGGACAGTCGCAGGAGTACGTTGACGACGAGGAGATGTATGACGATTTGAACCTCGAGGAGGAAGAGGACGTTTTCGGTATGAATCTTGACAACGACAAGATCTCCAGCCAAGACACCCAGTCAGTGCAGGACGACGTCACGGAGACGGAGGGGAGATCCTCCAGCAGCGCGGCAAAAGGAAAGGAGAAGCCGTCGGCAGATGCTGGGAGCTCGGCAGCGAGCAGGAAACCATCATCGCAACTCAAATCGCCCCTTCCGACGCTCGCAACACTGTCGGCTCCATCATTACCGACCATCCCCATATCAGGCAATAATGGCATGAAGCCGGCGTCCCTGCCGACAAGACCACCTGGTGAGGGACTGAAGTATGCGTCTGCGGCCGCGGCAGCAGCAGACAAGAACAACGTGGGAATAGCGCCTCTGCCACCCCCACCGAGCGCACACCCGGCCGTCGGCATCTCCTCGCTAGCAAACCAGTCCAAGGCGAGCTCAACAAGCTCGCCGAGCATCTCGTCAGCGCAGATCGCAGCACCTCTGCCACAGCAAGTGGAGCTGAAACACACGCCACCCACGCCGGCTGCCCCTGCTGTCGCTCCTGCGCCGGCAACTTCTACGCCAAAGCCCGAGGCGGCAAGGCCAGTACCTCCTCGTGCTGCAGCAGGCAGACCATCAGCTGTTCCAGAGCCATCTGATGCACCAAAGGGTAATACTTATGTCAAACATCTGTCAGCCTCGCCTCTTGCTGACCTGGCTGTAGTACCTCGTACAAATGGCGTGGCCAACGGCGTCAAGCCTGCGGAGCCGGAACCGGAGGAGGAGTCCATTTACCACCTGCCGTCTTCCCTGGGCGACCTTGTCGAGTCATGGGAGGCGACGAAAGCAAACCCGGCCGCTCCTGCCACGTCGCCCTCGGCGCAGCGATTGCTTGCAGCTTCTAGTAAAATGGCCCCTGACGTTGCGGACGCAGAGCCGCTTCGCAACTACTACCCGGAAAGCTACTGGAACACGAACAAGACGTGGCCCAGGGAGCCGCTCCAGATCATGGACAACCCGCAGCTGTACCAGCCTACCAAAGTGGACAATGACACACTTTTCTATGCCTTCTATTACAAACAGGGCACGTACCAGCAGTACCTGGCGGCCAGGGCGCTCAAGGATCAGGCATGGCGGTTCCACAAGCAATACCAGACGTGGTTCCAGAGGCACGAAGAGCCCAAGAACATCACCGAGGAGTTTGAGCAAGGCACATACCGGTTCTTTGACTATGAATCGACGTGGTCAGTTCCCCAGTGGCACCCCTTCAAGGGATGGCTTGCCGGCTTTGCACATGCTCACTACCGGCTGACACTTGTGCCTACAGGATGAACCGTAGGAAGGCCGATTTCAAGTTCGCCTACAAATTCCTCGAGGACGAAGTCTAAAAGACGGCCCTGTGCCATCTCCTGGGATTTGCCCGGTCCCAAATGGTGCTCTGCAGGCAGATGTTGTTCTTTGGACTCCGGGGGACGATCGGCAAGAATGGCAATTGCAATCCTGGGTCTCGGCTGGGGGATCTCGGCGTGCTCGTTCCGGTGCAGGGGTGCTCCTGGAAGGTAGGGACTCCCTGCCAGGGAGTGCGATGTGACGAAGGACTTGGGCAACCGCCTGGCAGTTGGACGGGGAGTACATTGACTGGAAGACCACTTCCGGGGTTTGTTCGAGTGTGTGTTGACAATAACTTGTCTCAATCAAAAGGCAACAGAGGCATTGATATCTCATCTCGTGGGCATGGGCTCTACGACATCAATAAGAAGCATGCCGTTAGAACGGCCACGGCTATCCGAGCCCACAGATTCCAACAGTGACTAACGCCGCCCGAGCAAAGACGGTTTGGACAGATGGGCATAGAGTATGGACTGACAAGCCCATAACCCCCTGGTGATTATGTGCGAGAGGCTGGCCGACACCAAGGGGGCATACATAAGTACCAAGCACTAATAATTAGCATGACCATGGCATTCGTTAGTGCCTTTGCAGCCAAATACTTGCTGGCTGAGGAGCGGGTGTTCAACCCTACGCGTGTGTCATGGGGCTGACTTCAGGATAGGAGCCTCATCAAGTGGGTGCTTACAAACTGCCTATGTTTATTAAATGGTGTAGATTGCAGGCGACCCAAGTGGGTATCCTCGCCGGCCCTGCCTGTGTTGGCTGGGGTGGTGCGCGTGCCGTCGGGGGCTTCACTTCTGACAACCACTCCAGGGCTGGCTTCGACAGCAATTCTCCAACACTTGATGCACTGCTGCCCAACCAGCACGGCAGGATCTCAGCAGTGGTGAGGTTGCAGATGCCCAACACATCCAGGTATATGAAGTCCTACTCTACTGTTCCGGTTGCCTTCTTCTTATACCTCGTTGCTTCAGACGCCTGCGCGACCTGCTATGTCCACTCGTGTGCTTACGATTCTGCAAATGCTTTTTTCCTTCTCTTTCTTTCCACCGTCCCCGCTTTCGAACCCTGTTGACTCCCAACGCTGAGCCTCAGGCTCCGACCCGCTGCCGGTGGCTGTGCCCACTGACTGAGCCCGCGGGGCTTCCGGGTGACGACTGCTGCCTGGAGATAATGACGTGCACAGCAGCCAGCCAGCCAGCCAGCCAGCATCGGCACTGCCAGACTCGGCGTCTGCGACCGACGTGCCAGATGCGCTTCTTGTTCTCTCTCCCCTCGCTGCAGCCAGCCTGCCAGCCAGCCTGCCAGCCTGCTTGTCTTCCCGGCCTCTTGAGCTAGTAAGCGTCGTGCGTGGTTTCTTCAGGGCCTTGCCATTAATCTAATTCTGCCTAGATCTGCCTGCCTCTGTGGGCCAGGGCATCGTGTCCTGCAGGTCCGGTGCTGTCCCGTGAGCGGGTGACACCGCGGTTTGGGGGCCATCGAAGCAGCTTTCGGCTCCTTTCCCCGGACCCTATCATAGGCGCCACAGACGCGAGACATGCCTGTTGATGTTGATGTACGCAGGCGGTCGGTCAGAAGGGCGCCAATAGGCCCACGCCCAGGCCCAGGCCCAGGCCCAGGTAAAGTGGCCCACACTGCCTGCCATCCCCAAACATTGCCCCAGGGGTTTGTGGCCTCGGAAGGATTTTGAATTCGCTCTGAGATCGAGGCATTTTCCGTCATTTCCGGGGCCCGGAGGGGGACCTGCTGACCAGCTGATGGAACCCTGTGCCGGTCCAGTCGGAAAGTCATCGTTGGAGACCGCGTCGGAGCTTCACCAACTTCTCCAACCTGGCCATGTTTGCCGCAGAGAACATCCAGACCCGGCCAGCATGCTCCGCTACCAAGAGCCCTGGAGCCCTGCCCTGGCTCACCCAGGTCTCCAGCAGGATCAGGCAAACGGGCGGCGCCAGCGCACCGACACCCTTTCCTCGAAAAGGCAGCTGAGGCAGACTGTCGGGCAGATCGAAAAGCTGCGATGCTTGGCGGGCGAACCACGCGAACCAAGCCGCGCGACCAAGGGAGGCCCTCAGCCAATGAGCGGTAGCAGCACTCTGCTCTGCGGAGAATTGAGGCTGTCTTTGTCTAACGCTGTGGCGCGGGCACAACGCGCGCTAACATTAACGACTACATGTGTCACCTCCTCGGCCTCCGCACTCTCAGGATCTGCAGGTCCCTGCCGCAGACGACATATATGCATACATGTCTCTGCTTTCTACCTTAGCCCCCCCCCCTACCCCATGCGCCTCACCGATAAACAGTGTACATCGCCATGGCCTGGCACCTCCGAAGGGACTACATCATCGCCTGTGCGAGATCCTGATGCGCAGCTCGCAGTTCTCTGGATCCCCGGGCCCTCCGTGCGCTCATGACCAGCTGCGCGTGCCTGCTTAAGTCCGGTTTTGGGGGGGCCCCCAAGTGCCCTTCATCCGGTCTGAAAGGCCTCGCTACAAACAAACAAAATGGCTCATGTGTGCAGAGAGGGCGCCAGCGATACAGATGGCCAAGCGGTCACCATGGCTCTTCGTCCCAAGGCGCGAGATTGCCGTGCGTGCAAACGCGCCCACATCGACCCACACACTCGTCCTGCCTCTCTTGCCCTCCACACCCTCTTCTTCCTATGCACGCCACAAGCCTTGCCCACCCTGCATCGCGGCTCATCCCTAGGTGTAGAGCCTTAGCTCTTGCCTCTCACGTCTCCCCGGCCATGTTTCCACCCTTGCTCGACGGCTATGGGCATCACGTCGCCCACTTGTGTCGATGCTATTCGACGGCACGCGGGTGCTTGTCAGCCCCGTCGAGGCGACCGCCATCTGCAGGTTGTCAGGCCTCGCTCAGGGAACACAGGCAGGTAGATGGCTTGTGCCGACCACTTGTCTCCCTCCCACGCATCCCTCTCCTCCAGGCATGCTTGATGTCACCGCCCCGTCCCCTCCGTTTGTTCGAGCACTTTGTTACACGCCCTCTACTTCGACTCGGCTCCACTGCCGGTCGTGCCTGGGCGCTTGATATGCGCTCTCTGGCTCACCGAGTTTGGCTCTGATACGACTACCACCCCTGGCAGCCCAACCGTGCCAGCTTTTTCCACATGGGTACGGCTGCGTCGTTATTCCACCCTACTACTGCGGTCCTGCATGTCCGCAGATGGGCAAAGTTTCAGGCTATGTGGCTGTATCGGTTTCTAGAAGCCCCAGGGTGAGTCAACCTGCAGTTGAGCCTCTCCTCCCTGCCGGATCCCCTTGCGCGTCAGCGACTCTTCCATCGCGTCCTAGGGCTGCCGTCTTGGGGGAGGGATGACATTCTGTCCATGTTATTCCGATAGTCCTGCAAATTTATGCCTCATGGCCTCTGCCGGATTCGTCCGTCGTGGCCATGAGAAGCAAACGCCTAACCATGCCGGCCAATAAAGCGCCTGTCCCCATCGTCCCATCTCTCGTCCGCGGTGCCGTTTGCTCGCCTCGTATGTCCAAAGTGTCAGTTCTGTCAAGCCCAAGCCCTGCCGCACCATACTCGCTCCATCTGTAACAAGCGCCTCTCGCTCAGGACCCTCTAGTCTAGACAGTTACATATATCAGCCATAGTCGAGTGGTTGACCTCACCCCAGACGTCCTCATCATCAGTCTCTCTGAGCACGACATACCTCTCAGATGATTACTTCCCCGCCGCCTCCAAGACTCTGCCCCAAGTTATATTTCGACTGCTCCTCGCAATTCTTTTCACTCATCGATATTTATCGTGTCGTTTGTCCTTATTGGCCTTGCCCTTAGCCGGCGTATCTATGCCAGGATGTCCGGCGCTCGATATGACTACATAAGAGTGCCCACTGCTTACAACAACGTCGGCTTCGTGGCCAATGACCTGGTGGATTACAACGACCACAACGGGACCCTACAAAGGAGTCTCTCTGGGTACTCTGATGACACTGCCTCCTTGGGTTCTCCGACCTATGCAGTGTCTCCAAGCCTGGATACTTTTAACTACAACTTTGACTCGTCCCAGTACTCCACACATCAAGTCCCAGCATCAAGGTCAGATATAACCACGAGTAGTGGCCCCTACACCCGCCATTGGACGGAATCGACGAGCGCTCGGTCCAGAAACACATACAATTCCCAACCGGTTGTGACCAGCTCTGTCAACGTACAACCAAGCAGGTATGTTAACAGGAGGCTATCCACTCAGGTCCTCGGACTTTTCGCAATATCTCACTATTGCCTTGCCCACAACATCGCCGCCATGCTTTCAAATCACAAGTCCTGACACCGCACAGCGTCATGTCGAATCCGTCGCCCGAATACGTCTGCCTGTACGACGGATGCCGGCAGAAGGCCTTCCGGCGGTCGGCCGACCTGGGCCGCCACATCAAGCACGTGCACCTGAAGCCGCCGGACGTCTTCTTTTGCGACTACAACCGGTGCCCGCGGAGCGAGAAGGCGGTGTCCGGGTCAGGCTCGACAGCGACATCCCAGCCATTCGAAACAGTCACTTCGCCAACGTCTACTTCTTCATCGGGCACGGGCGCGGCCGGGGTTGGCGCCTTCGGCCGCAAGGACCACTGCCGCGCGCATTACCGCGACTACCACCGCGAGGACCTCTGCCGGCGCAACGGCAAGGAGGCGGCGGGCTGGTTCGACGACCGCAACATCTCGGGCAGCTGGTGGCGGTGCACAAAGTGCCTGCGCAGGGTGTCGTACTCGCGCTGCGGCTGGGAGTGCCGCGACTGCGGGCAGATGCTCGAGCCGGAGCGCATCAACGCGCGCAAGAGGAAGATGGGCAGCAGCAGCAAGAGCTTGTCCTCGGCCTCGGGCCCGCTGTCGTCGTCTTCGAGGGGATACTGAGTCGGCGGCCGTGCCCGCGGTGCCTCCCGCCGGTATTTGGCGCGGGGCTTGAGATGGTGTTGGCGGGGGGCTGTGCCGATAGATAGTAATCCCTCCCATCTTGTGTGGCGTGGTATACCGCGCGTGTCTCTCATGCCTCGCTGGGGACATGATGACATATCACCGTATGGTGGTGGCTGCTACCTGCAGGCGGATAGGGCCTCTCGTCTTATCCCCGAGGAGCAGGCATCAGCGTTGATATTCGCAAGGCTGCCATATCATCTTCACCTCTCTGTCTTTGCCAACAAATTCTGCCTTGTTGCCTTCCACCTTGCATATTTATTCCCACAATTTTCTGCTTGGTCCCCGCGCACCCGCACGCACCCCCCCCCCCCAAAC
>NQMI01000046.1:129489-168219 GCA_002270565.1 Stenocarpella maydis
CACACACACACAAACGGCCCGAGATCCATCCGTAGGAATCCAATCTGACTTAGTTGCTCGCCGGAGCGAGTTGAGCCGGTAAGAACGGCACAAATACAAATCATCAGGGACAGCCTGCAAGGTCGGCATCTCAGGATACTAAGTTTGTAAGTTGATGACGGGGACATTGGCCTCGAAAGGACGACAACTTGGCCATGGAGGAAGATGGAAAGGTGAGCATGGGGTACATACCCAGCATCGGACAGACGCCCCATGAGATTGTGATCTGCCACTACCTGGTGCCATTGACGACAGACTGGCGGCCATGAAACAAAGCCATCTAGATTCCGAGGAACCAGGCGCCTACTATTTATTGAGCAGTATACTAAGACAAAGCCAGCCAGCATGGCATCACAGCAGTACCGCGAGAACCGCCATCTCCGACCCGTCTTCCACCGCGCCTTTGTTACGTGGGTCACTTCTACATCCGCCCCCCCCCCCCGCGAGCTTCTTCGGTCTGGATCGGCGTCATCAGCGGCCCCCACCCCCCCCCCCCAAACCCACACCACAAAAGACAAAGGAACAAGGCGAGGGCGCGCCAAAGCTTACATTGGGCTTTATTCTATTCTTGAGGACTCTGTTCATTCGTTTCGCCTTGATGTGTATTCTTCGTCCGCCTCATCATATCCTCTCTTTTCCCCTCCCGCTGGTCTCCAGCGCCTGGCGTTTCTGATGATTCAAGCACTTCGTGGATTCAAATGTTTCATATGGACCGCCTGTTGGCCCCTCCATGCTTCATTACTGCTTTCTACGCGTTCATCCGAGCCATGGGGCTTTTTTTTTTTTTCTCCTTTTCTCTGTCCCCCTATCTGCGAGTGCAATTTTGACCACTCAGAGCCTGATTTCAGTTGTTGCATCCTTTCCTTACTGGTTTTCCTGCAAGAATTTTGCTTTGCTTTCCCCTGCCCCTTTTCACCCCCGAGCACTTGAGATGGGGTTGCCTCAGTATGGCGTTCCTTGATTCGCTTGGTTGCAGGCGCGGTGTGGTGCCATCATGTGTGGCGCCACGAGGCAGACACATGGGCCTAACGGCGGATTAAGAGGCTGGAGCATGTACGATTTATTCAGAATGGCTGGATGGCGTTCCTTGAGGCGCAGATTTAGGCGAAGTTGGTGGTGTGGAGGGGACGACATGAGTGGGCGGTTATACGTTGGTGTGGTTACACGGCATGGGGTACGAGGCGTCAGACTTCTATCAATATTGTGGCAGTGTAGAAGCCATACAAAGTACCATGATAAGGTCGAGATTTCTGATCAAGGCTAGCCGGGTCCACTTGTTCCTGATCAGGATTATTCAGTATTAACACCTGCATGTCATTTCTAAGAGAGCCAGTGCTGTGTCAACAAGAGACCAAGGTACTGAACTTGGAAATTGTACAGCTTCGCACGGATTGTGATTTCTCTGCTTGACTGTGCCCACGAGGCTCAACAAGAGCCATGTCACCCACATAGAGTTATTACGGGAGAAACGCGTGGCTCAGCTCATAAAGATAATTATCTCGAGTGGCTCGAGGACAAAAGGTATTCCACAACTCGCTCATTTATTGTCAATAGGGGACGGCCCAACCCATATATCTATCGTCTACACATACAGCGGCTTCACAATCCCGGCTCCGACCACCCCCCCTCCCCGGAACGGAACCCCTCGGTTCAGCTGTACGGCAGGAAGCCATAGCCTATTCTGGCTGGTTGTCGATCCACATTGCATCAACTCACAACAGCCTCTCATCCTGCACCAGTGTCGTCCTCGTGCCATTGGCGTGAATTTTCTCCACAGCCGGACGGTCCGTGTCACTGACATAGATGTTGCCCTCGGGAGCAATCAATTGATCGCAGTGCCACCCGTCGATGGCGTCAGGGCATACGGCTCGACATATCCAGACAGCACGCCCAGACCCGCCATGGACGAGTTGTAAAACGCCTCGTCCAGAAACCTGGTCTCGATGCGCGACATGCCCCCAGAGGGCCGGCTGGTGGTAGGCCAGCATAGGGATGCTAACGCAGCAGCCACGAAGAGGGAGAGGGCAGCCATCTTTGGCCAATACCGCCTTCGGGGGTTTCAGACCGGTGGCCCTCAGTCCTGTGACAACAAGCTCAATGGGAGCAGGTATGCGTAATAATCCTACCAAGGATACCCTATTGCCCAGAAGCCTTGTGAGAGGGTGTGCTGGACACTTGTCCACCAAGACACTCCTCACACCCTTACAAGTGGTCCGTATATCTAGATATATCAAATGTGTGAAGTTTAGTAGCTTGCCGTAGCTGTGGCGTGGTGAACCCCGCCATGAGGCGTGAATAAGCATCAGCCACGCTGGAGCAAGGCGATGGAAGGTGATGTTGATGCAGCCTGCCGCGTTCGACGTGCATCAGATGGTCTACGGCGAGGGGAGGTGGGCGCATGGAGAAGCAAGATAATAATAGTGTTGCGATACTGACTAGTCAACCCAGTAAGTGCCGAGCACTTGTGACTAGCGACCTAAGCCGACAGGACGAGCTCGCACACCCAGTGAAGGGCTGATCCCAGTCCAGTATTGCATGTGGTGGCATGTGGCCGTTGATAGCTGTGCTCGTCCTCCATACTGTTGACAGGATAGGATCTTTGGGATTCCTCGCATCGGTTCTGAACCTGACAAGACATGCCTATTGAGTGCAAGCGTTGACGGGCGATTGCGTTGTGGACTATGTTGTGTAGGATGGATGTAGTCGGACTGGATAGAGCGACAGCCAAGGGGGCTCGCCCTCGTCAGCACCAATCACTCTGGCTGCACCGGCTGATTTCCCCAGGTTTCTGCCCACCCCACCATCACGCCAGGCCGACCAAGGGTCCCTGCTTAGCCTAGCGACTGCGGGGGACGCCAGAGACGGAGGTACGTGCCTCCAAGTACTCACACACATTTCAGAGATTGAACTCGTCTCAACTATAACCAGGTACCTAGGTAGGTACTCGGGTAGGTGCGATGCAACATCATGCTCCCTCCCCTGATAGTTGGGCAATGCCGGCCCCTGAATATACCAGCAGGGTCACACACCTCAAGTAGGTGGTAGACAATATATGACTTGTGCCGCGGCATCTCTGGGCCAAGATCTCCAAACGCTGGGTTGATGGCGACGGCTCGTACTGAAGCGGGGTGCAGCTTCACACACCCAAAGCGGCTGCCCTTCCGTGCGCCCGTTTGATACAACCCAAGGTAAAAAGGCGCACACCACCTGTTTATTAGGTCAGGTAGGTAGCTATTAGAATTTAGAACACATCAACGTCTTGACTGAGCCCAGGCTGCCAGCTGTCGCGAGGACCATTTCCCCTCAAAGCCGCCCTCTCCCCTTCTTCCCGTCGTCGTTTTTGTCCCTCTCCTCTCCTCTCCCCCTCCCCCCCCTTCTCCCCTCATCCATATCATTTCTTATTGTTATTCTCATTACCATACGCAATCCCATTGCCCACTATCAGGTCGACCACGCCGAAAGTGGCTCATCTCCGTCCTGCGGCTATACAACACGTCCGCGCATCGGAGCCAGATCCCAGCTCGCCTCACGGCAGGCCCACTTCTTGCGACGATAGTGCCGAGCTCCGCGAGACGGACAAAATCGTTCGGCTGCGACCCTCGGCGCCTTGCTGCTGTCGCTGGGTCATACATACATAGTCGAGCTACGCGCGCTGAGCGTCTGGTGCCAGGTCACACCTGCATAGTATACCACAGTACATCTATATCGCCTCCTCCCGGCCCCACGCCTCTCTCAACCTCGGCTCTAACCTGCCGCACCACACGAGACCTGCGCTGCTAGGCTTCTTTGTGCTGACAGCCCGCCTCCGACGACGCCTGCACAGCACACCTTGCTCCCTGTGGCCCTCTTATCTCTAGCAGCGGTCCCCCGCCCTTCGAGAAGCCCATCATGCGTCCCGCAGCTGCAGCAGCGACTCTTCGCCGCACCGCATTCACCTCTGCTCGCCCCGGCTTCAGGCTCTCTCCCATCACACAAGCAGCTCCTCCTTCCCTCAGGGTCGCAGGAATAATACGCACAATGGCCACCGCCTCCAAGATCAAGGTCAAGAACCCCGTCGTCGAGCTGGATGGCGACGAGATGACCCGCATCATCTGGGAGGACATCAAGAACAAGCTCATCCACCCCTACCTGGACATCGACCTCAAGTACTACGACCTGGGCCTCGAGTACCGTGACAAGACCGACGACAAGGTCACCGTCGACGCCGCAGAGGCCATCAAGAAGTACAGCGTCGGTGTCAAGTGTGCCACCATCACCCCCGACGAGCAGCGTGTGGATGAGTTCAAGCTCAAGAAGAGTGAGTCTGCCTGCCCGCCCGCCCCGGGGCGCGGAAACTTGCCGCGTGGAACCCGGTGACTGATCAGCGCTTAGTGTGGCTCTCCCCCAACGGCACAATCCGCAACATTCTAGGCGGCACCGTCTTCCGCGAGTCCATCATCATCCCCCGCATTCCGCGCCTCGTCCCTGGCTGGGAGAAGCCAATCGTCATTGGCCGTCATGCATTTGGCGACCAGTACCGCGCAAAGGACCGCGTCATCCCCGGCCCCGGAAAGCTCTCCATGGTCTACACCCCTGCCAACGGCGGCGCCCCCGAGGAGATCGAGGTCTTTGACTTCAAGAGCGGCGGCGGCGTCGCCCAGACCCAGTACAACACGGACGAGAGCATCACCGGCTTCGCGCACTCGAGCTTCAAGATCGCCCTCGAACGGGGCCTGCCGCTGTACATGAGCACCAAGAACACCATCCTGAAGAAGTACGATGGCCGCTTCAAGGACATCTTCCAGGAGCTGTACGACACGCAGTACAAGCCCGAGTTTGAGAAGAAGGGCATCTGGTACGAGCACCGCCTGATCGACGACATGGTTGCTCAGATGATCAAGAGCAAGGGCGGGTACGTCATGGCTCTGAAGAGTAAGTAATAGTCATCGCCCCCCGTCAGGGAAGGACCGTGTGTCTTCGTCTTGGGGAAATGCCTAGGCTTACATTCTGAACAGACTACGACGGCGACGTGCAGTCTGACATTGTCGCCCAAGGCTTCGGCTCCCTGGGCCTCATGACCTCTGTGCTCATCACCCCTGACGGCAAGACCTTCGAGTCCGAGGCCGCCCACGGCACAGTGACCAGGCATTACCGTGAGCACCAGAAGGGCAACCCGACCTCGACCAACCCCATCGCTTCCATCTTCGCGTGGACCCGTGGTCTGGCCAAGCGCGGGCAGCTGGATGGCACCCCGGAGGTGGTCGCTTTTGCCGAGAGCCTGGAGCAAGCCTGCATCGACACCGTCGACAAGGATGGTATCATGACCAAGGACCTGGCACTGGCCTGTGGGAAGGACCAGGACTTTGTCACGACCACCGAGTACCTGGATGCCGTCGAGAGGAGGATGCAAGGTCTGCTGAAGCAGAAGCTGTAATGAGGGACCTCACCACTTCTGAACCGAAGAGGCCCACCGCGATCGTCCGGACGGGTTTGTTCACGCTTAGTGACTGCAAAAAGAGCTGTAGGTGTGAGAGTGCCGGAGCACGCGAGCCTATGCTGATGCCGAATGAGGCGGCATGGTCCGGATCGTGGCCTGTACGGGTTGAGGGAGGCGCTATTGCTAAGCATTGCGAGGAGCGCTTCTTCTTGATTTGTTGCCCTTGAATAGCGGGGCTTCCTGTTTGTCCCTTTTGGGATCTTGTTCCACATCTCATATGTCATATGTGTATGCGCTACTGCAATTGCCGACGAGCTGACATCTTTACTGCGAGACCCACATCAGAATCAAGACGAGACAAGACGGCAGAGGACGGGATACAGGAATACATTGGAGACAGGCCTCAACAGATAAACATGTTGCACACGTGTTGCAGTACATACATGCGTACATAAATACAGCATTTCCGACCGCAGCCATGTGTTGTTGACAATGTGTCCGCACTTGTGTTGTCATTGATGCCAAAACACTCAGTAATGACTTACTCGATCCCCAGTCACACGGATATAGCACAAGTGTGAGCCGGAGTACCGTCGAAGCAGCGCACGGCTCATCACGTTTCCTGCCCATAAAACGTCTATGTTTGTGTCACAAGCCGATGATCCAGAGACAAACGCATGGCCTCTCCAGAGAGGCTGTGGCAATGATAAGGGTGTATGTAGGAGAGGTGGGAGGGAAGTGACTATGCTGCATTTGCCGTCTTCATGTAATCAAATCAAGCGGTCAACGGGACATAAGTCGTCGGTTGTGGGCACGAGTATGACGGATGCAACTGTCTCTGGCTTAAAATGCTCTCTCAGGATGCAATCTTGAAAGACAGACAAGCTCTCCTTCTACGGTGCACTGCTTGATGATCATGTCCGCGCACCGCATAACTCCCAGAAAGAATACAAATACACTTGGCCTACTCCTCTCTCCCTAGATGTGTCCTCCCCCGAGCAAGATCCACCGACGTCTAATCCTCCGTCTCGGCCTCGGCATCTACCGATGCTGTCTCGGTCACGTCACCCTCGTCCCTCATCCTCGCCGCCTTCTTCCCCAGCGAGATGTCGGCTTTCCCAGAAGCCTCGATGCTGTCGTCCGGACCGGCGCCGCCCGCCGAGTGCAAGCTGACAGAGGTGTACTTGGTCCTTCTCTTGGTCGGCCTGCGGCTTGAGCCTCCCTTAGGGCGGTAGCCTGTGTCGTCATCCATGGAGGCGCGCTTACGTTTGGCCTTGGTGGCAGATGGCCTCGCGTTTGCCGCCTGGAAGCCGACCTCTTCGTCCAGGTCGTACATGCTCTCGTCCATGGACTGCCGCTTGACCTTACCAGATGCGGCCTTGGCCCTCTTAGGCGCTCGCTCAGCCTTAGGCGCCCGCTCGCCCTTGATGCGCGCTGCGCCTAGGCTGGCCCTTCCGATCTCGCCGCTCCCTTTGCGACCCGCATTCGTCATCTTCCTAGCGGGAGTGCGGGTCTCTTCGTCATCGTCATCATCGTCCACCGCGCGGTGGGCCTTGCGGGCTTGCTTCTCGCCGCCGTGGCCCCTCTCCTTCTTCTCCTCCCCGGTCTCGTTATCCTGCAGGAAGGTCTTGGGCGCATTCTTCCTGAGCCAGTTGTACACACTCACCGGGTTCCGCAACGCGAAGTCTCGGCTCGTGGTGATGATGCTGCTGGCACCGGCAGCCGACGTGTCCTTGATGTTGGGCGGTGCTGAAGAGGGAGTGGCGCCCCGGGTTGCTGCGCCATGGCTGCCAGCACCGTTCTCTCGGGCCAGCGGAGCAAGGGTGGGGAGCATCTCGACGTCCTCGCCGCGCTCCTCGGCTTCAGCCTTGGCTTGCATGTCAACCTCCCATAGATAGTTGTCAATGTCGTCAGCGGTCAGGAAAGATGGCGGGTGCTGCTGGTGGCTGGCCTCTGCAGCAGGCGAGTCGATCCCGGTAAGAAGGTCGGCTGCAAGCTCGGGCAGGCGTTCAGCGGTAGCAGCAAAATCGAGGTGTGGAGTGTCCTTGATGAGGTCTTTGAGTGCTTTGGCGGGACGAGGGCCAGGCCGAGGCTCCCTGTCGATGCCCAAGATGAAACCCTGCTCGGCATCGGAAGGAACGTCGAGACTGACATCGATACGCTTCTCTGGTGGGATCTGTGGCCGATTGTTGATGTCCGTGAGAAGATCGAGGAGGCGACTGCACGAAATGTTAGCAGGGAAAGCTACACCTGACGGGGCAGGTGTAGAGGAAGACGGACTCGTTGTAGATGGCTAGCTGCTTGATCTTCCTCATGGCCTTGACTTCTTGCTGATAGAGATCCTCGCCCTGTGACATCTTCTGGTCGAACTTGATGCGCATCTTGCGGTACTTCTTCTTCCACGACTTGTAGGTGGGCTTCGCGTCGGCCATCCTGACATCCGGGGCGCCATCTTCGTGCTTCATGTCGTCATCAGCGAGGGCCGAGTTGCTCCGTACGCGACTATTGGCGTCGGGGTGCATTGTGCGGCGGCTCTCCGTGTTGAGAATGCTATCCTTTGTGGACGAGGGGGGGGGGGGCCGGGGGAGCCAGCCAAAAAAAAAAAAAAAGAGCTGGCAGCAATCCGCGATGTCGGATCCCGGACGAGGCTGCCGGTGACAAAGGTAACGTATTTGTAGACTGGCCGTCAAGGGCCTCGGCTGAACCAGATGGCTTGAGTAGTAGTCGTCAGGGGCCGAGAGCAGCTGCGCGGCTATTGATGACGATGGGGTTTTGCCCGCAAACGTGGTTTGGAAGGGGAAAGAAAAGGATGGGGAGGGAGGGCTTATTAGAAAGCTGGCTTAGCTGACTGACGCTGCAGTTGGTGTTGCGAGTTGCCGTGGCCCAGGAGTAGTCAGTCTACACTATGAACACCCTGCACGACGCGGCTTGGGACCTGGCTGGCCCCCAGCAATTGCCAACGGTGCTTAGGTACCTTGACACTTCTAAATGCAGTAGAGATACCCAGCCTCTGCTTGCCGCTAGGCGCTGGCCCAAGCTCCCCCCCTGTACGCTACGGAGCAGTGCTCGAGAGCTCCACGTCCCGCGACCCACTGCCCGCTTGTGGGGGGGGGGGGCGAATGGACAACAACTCAATTTTGCTTTCTCATATGAAATCGGATTCCAACATCACGGCTGCACGGTTTCCTATATTCTCTCCTCCCATAACCCACCCAGTGAAACCGCCACAATTCAGTCCGCAAGCCTCTTCGTCTCCTCGGCCCGGAACGTGTGCCGACGCTTTTCTCTCCTCAAAATGTCCACCGAATCCGCCTCCAAACGCCTCAAGACCACCGACTCGTCGTCGCCTGTCACCATCGGCACCCACAATGGCCACTTCCACGCCGACGAGGCCCTGGCCGTCCACATGCTGCGCACACACATCCCGCGCTACCACGGCGCGCGCCTGATCCGCACCCGCGACCCCAAGGTGCTCGAGACCTGCGACACCGTCGTCGACGTCGGCGGCGAGTACGACGCAGAGCGCCGCCGCTTCGACCACCACCAGCGCGGCTTTACAGCCGTCTTTCCCGGCCGCAACACCAAGCTGAGCTCCGCAGGCCTTGTCTACATGCACTTTGGCAAGGAGATCATCGCCAGCCAGCGCGCCGACGACGCTGCCGAACCCGGCAACGTGGACCTGATCTACAACAAGGTGTACGAGTCATTCATCGAGGCGGTGGATGCCAATGACAACGGTGTGAGCGTGTATGACCCGGAGGGCATTGCCGCTGCGGGCCTGGAGAAGAGGTTCAGCAACGGCGGCTTTACGCTTGGCGCCATGGTGGGCCGGCTGAACCCCGGCTGGAACGACCCTGTGCCCAGCGACCCGGTCGAGGCGCAGGCTGCCGAGGACGGCAAGTTCGTCGTAGCAAGCCAGCGCATCGGGGAAGAGTTCGACAGGGCACTTGGCTACTACGTCAATTCCTGGCTGCCGGCCCGCGCCCTGGTGGAGAAGGCCTACACCTTGAGGCCGCAGTACGATGCCGAGGGCCGAATCATGGTGCTGAGCGGGCAGAGCTGCCCCTGGAAGGACCACCTGTACGCCCTGGAGGAGGAGAACAACGAGGCGGGCAAGGTGCTGTATGTCTTGTACCCGGAGAAGCCCACTCCCGACGCCAAGTGGAGGGTGCAGACCGTGCCAGAGACCAAGGACTCGTTCGAGAGCCGCAAGGCCCTGCCCCTGGAGTGGCGCGGCATGAGGGACGAGGAGCTGGACAAGGTGTCTGGCGTGCCAGGGTGCGTCTTTGTCCACGCGGCTGGATTCATTGGCGGGCACAAGACGTTCGAGGGCGCGCTCGAGCTCGCTAAGAAGGCGTTGGCCTAAGTGCGATGGAGCAGTAGCGCCGTGATCGTCCAAAAAAAAAAATTGTGCCCTTTATGGGTTGATGCATTATGGGAAAATGGTTCACTCGGCGGCGTTCGCGTGAAGAAAAAAAAAAGACAGCTTTGGCTACAGCTAAAGAGACAAAATTGGAAGAAGCTACAGGGTTTCATACACGGACGAAATGTCGAGCGCTCTTTTTTTTTTTTTTTTTTTTTTTTTTTTTTTTTTTTTTTGTGAAATGTGACACTTTTGGGGGGCGCGCATGCCGCAGTTGCAAGCGACCTCGCGGTGCCATCAAGCTCCCGCCAGTCAATCTGAGAGGATTGCTCACAAACAGACTCCATGTCTGCCCTCGGAAGATTTCAAAAGACGCCATGCCAGCACACGCAAAGACGATAACAGACACAAGGAAGAAGAAAGCGCATGATGCTGTAGCGAATGCAATGTGTGTACACGTATACACACGGAAAGGGCCAAGAATGCAGAAACTCAAGAAACAGCACGGGTCAATACGTTAATACACCAGAGTATTGTCCGTCCTCCATTTCTCGACAATTTGCCCCGGTCCCGGTATTCCCTTTCAACGCCTTACACCCCCGATTGTCATCACAGCGTACAAAAATAACACAGAAGATCTGGCCCGCGCGGTATTAAGACCGTGTTCGAGCGCCCGTCCAAACAAGAAAGCCTCGGGTGGAGACGGTAAGAGAGTCTGTAGGGCAGGAAAGCGGGAGGATCAAGTAACGGAAGGCAGTGGTGAGCCGCTGCGATGTTGTGTCTTGAACCCATTGTGGATGACGAGTCTCCATTCTCCATGGCACAGCCAGCCCGGCCACGCCACCACCCCAACCCATGGCATTTGTGCGTAGCCCCACGCTCATGACCTGATGGGGATCCCCTGCTGCGCAGCCCCGCCGGCGTTCTCCTTGTTGTCGGGGTCCTCGTCGGCGCTCGTCTCGCGGACGAGGCCGCTGGAGGACTCCTTGGCGGGGCTGCCGGCCAGGCCGCCGACGCCCGAGGCGCCCGAGATGCTGCCGCTCTTTGTGAGGCCGGGAGGGGTGGCGGTGGCGGGCCCGCCGACGCCGTTGCTGCTGCTCCCGCCGCTGTTGTGGGGGATGTTCTCGGGGACGGGGTGCTGGCTGCCGACGGTGCCCGTGTCGACGCCGTCGCCCTTGCCGGCCTTGGACATGGCGTAGTCGCCGCTGTCAAAGTACTTGCGCTCCTTGAGGTGCTTGGCGAAGTGGTCGGAGCGCGAGGGGAGCTTGCCGTAGAGGCGGAAGAGGCGCTGCTCCTCGGGGGTGAGGGACTGCGTGCAGGCGGGCGGCCCAGGTCAGCAGGTGCAGGTGCGGGTGCAGGTGCGGGCGCGGTTTTGCTGCTTCCCTCCCTCAGGGGTGGGGAGAACTTACGCTCACGTCGATCTTGTTCTTCTGCAGGGGGTTCATGGCGGGCAGTGTGGTTCGAGTCCAATTGTGTGTTGTGCACCGAGACGATGCTGGTGACGTGCTGCTTGGCTGGTGCAGGGTGGGAGGGATATCGAATCTTGGAGTGGTCGGTCGGGTAGAGAAGTGGCTTGATTGTACGGAGTAATGGTCGCAAGGGTTGAAGAAGAGTCCAAGGTTTGGTCGAGGTGGGTGTGGGTGAGGGTGAGGATGTGCGAGAAGCAGACGGGTGCTTCTTTTTGTGCAGCCACACACACTCTCTCTCTCTCCCTCTCTGGTCGAGGTGGGATGGCCTTGGGCCGTGGGTGTGGTTGTGGTCCCCCTCACTTTGGCCGGGGTAGGGACAGACGTGAAAGCGGGCGCGGGGGACGGGCGGCCGGCGCGGGTGAGTGGGATTCTACGTCCTGGACGCCTTTTGTCAAGCTTGAGCTCCTGCTCTGCTGGATCGAGTCTGCTGCAGCTGCAGCTGCAGCTGTCTGTGGCAACCTGAGCAGGTAGGGGGGGGGGGGTTAACCAAGGTACACGCAGACAACAGCTACACGTAGTTCTCGGGCTGGAACGGAGTGTTTCTAGTGGTAACTCGTGCTTGTGTCGAGACATTTGTTGACCAAAAGACGATGGGGCTTCATCTTTTTTATTTTATTTGGCCCTGCTTTCTCCAGCACCCCCCCGTTGCAGTTCTCATGAACCCCATCCTGGCATAACCCAGTCCAACCCAGACCTTTTCCTGTATATTTCCTCTTCTTCCTCCAGAGACCTGGGTGTTATCGACAACCTCTCCTGCCCAATGGCCAGCTGGCGGCGAGCCCACCAGACCCACTGTTATTCATGCCTTCGAGCAAGAGACTTTCTGGGTCACCACGCCAGCCACCTCCAGCTTGGGCAGCACCTGGGCAGCTGGGCACCTGGCACCCACTCGATCTTGTTGTCGTTACAAGCACAAGGTACTGCTGTGTACGATGCTGTGACTCATCGACAGCAGCAGAAAACGTGATCGGCAGCCGTGCCGGACAAGGCCACACTGTCACGTCACCTCCAGGAACCAGGGACAGCCTCTCCGTCTCGTGTCCTCGTGAACCCTTGCCTTCTTGCCCTGCAGCCGTACCCCGTCAATTAGAACACCCACTGCCTCAAAATGTTGCCTGCTTTTGTGGCTTGAGCGGCAACACCCGTATTGATAGACCACGAATATGGACCTCACTTTTTCATTATCGTGCGTGTTACTTGACTATCCATCAGACATGAACATTTTGGATCAGGATGGCTTTAGGGCACATAAAGACACTAGTGGGTTCCCATACTCCACTTCGTCGACGACTACTCAGTCTGTAGCCTGCGGGTGGCACAGCAAGAGGGGCCCTACTGTATCCGAATTCCCGACTTCTCTATGCCAGGAAGGCCAGTACTTATCCTGCTCTTATGAATGTTAGCTGGTGGTGTGGTAAATATGGCATCCACTTGGCCTTTTCAGTAACAGGCCACTTCAATGAGCGTCTACATCCTGGGTTGGAGACATGTATCATTCATTAGTCTGCTCCTGGGAGGGCCTTGCAGCGCCTCAATGTCAACAGGCGGGATGAATGCGACACCGATTTCGACAGTGTCAGTGAGGCTGTTGCCCCACGGCTCAGCATCGATGGCAACAAACCCCGAGACCCCGGCTTGTTATTTTAGCGAGCAGAGGTTGGGCTCTGCCTTAGACGGCAGCCGAGTGGCCCACTAGACGCGAAACTCAAACCAGGAAGCATTTTGGTGCCATGCAAGTGGCGAACGGATTCAACATGGACTCAGTTAGGAGCAGAATTGTCCATAGTGTATAAATTGCACGAACAACAGACTACTACTGCTTTTGTGCCTAACCACAGACCTCCAGGGCTCCCTCTGCTCTCTTCCAAAACAAAGCACCTTCGTCAACCTTCTCTAGGCAGGTTATCTGGTCTTTCACCAAATGTGGATGATTCCTAGAGGACCGATGGTGTAAGATGGCAACTTGACCTCGCTTCGGCTGCTGACTCGGACTGAGGCTGTCGAGGGATGGCGGTTCCAGGTCGTTGCTGTGTGACCTGGGGCCGTCAGCTTCGGCTGACGGACTGTGGGCACCACCATAAAGATACCGGAAAAAATACAACCACCGCTCAAGAAGCTCATTTCTGCCAGTAGTCAAATGGATTCCTCCTTACGCTTGGGGCATCCACCTTGCTGCAGAGGCAAGTGATGCCAACCTTCAAAAACGCTGCCAGTGACGATGACCCGTGCGACAGAGCGGAGCAAAGCTGAGGCAATGGTATTGCGGCAAACAATCTTGCGAATAGGGTGAGACTGCGGGGCCACCACTGATTTGTGACGTTTTATTTCGTATACTGTATATGTCGTTCTCAGTCAAGCCCTTCATAAACGGCTGTTCATATGAATACATGTTCTGCTGTGGGACATGTAGAATGACCCAGTAGTTGCTATGGTACCTTGCATATTAATAAAAGTTTAGATGGGGATATGCCACTGGCGTATTCCATGGATCTCCAAAACCATGAGGCTCCTAGAGCGTCTTGAGATCGACACATAGCACAACTAGAGATATTTTGGCGATCATCATTTATAACGCCTCGTATATTTCTGGTTAGCGATGATTTCCCCTCGAATACGGTCGATCCTTGGCCCAGGTGCCGGCAAAGCCATGTTTTACCAATGCTGTATCTGGCGTGGAGCCATCAGCAGTCGAGTGCGAATGAGGTTGGCCCATCCCAAATCCATCAATTGTCAAGACCAGAACATCCCCAATAAGCTTCGGTTCCGTCAGACCGGAGAGCTCTTTCGGCCCTGTGAATTTCGTGTTCACCTTGTGTAGGTATTCAAAAACCACATCTGACCACGCTGATGGACCCGTGGTGGTGACGACTTCCTGCTGGGCGTTAGTCCTATCAAAACTACCGAGGCCAACCGTCCGCGCAGAATTTAAGGGCGATAGTATTTTTATATGGGGTGAGAGAGGAGGGATGGGAGACCAGATGAAATGGGAGAGGGAAGAAGAGAGAGACGGTGTAACTACTTGACGTACATGCCCGGTCAGGTCGAGGTCCGCTATCGACTCTTGTCGAGAAGCAGCCAAAGCTGTGATTCTCTCCACAGACATCCCGGCGGCATTCTTGAAGAGTGGGTACCCAGCGGCGCCGGCAAGAGTCCACTGGCAGAACTGAACCTCGTGCGTCATATCAGAGGGCCCATTTTCAAAAGCAGGCCACGGGTCACCACCCAGCTGGTCCCACTCAATGCCAACAATCGCTCCAACTTTTCCCTTCATATGTTCAGGCAACCAAGCGTCCACGGGCTTGGAGGCCCAGGTGTCCAAATCAGAGTATATACCACCTTCGATCCAAAGAATGAGATATCGAAGAAGATCTGTCTTCAAGCCCAGGTTTCTTAACGCAAAGTATGTATCCATAATGGACTTGTCGCGAGAGAAGTGCTTGATGACGAAGTCATCGCCAGATTCGAGCCCTATCCCCATTAACTTGTACTGGTAACCTGGGTTCAAGCCGATCCAGGATCTAGTATCGTGAAGAATGTCTAGATTCGTCGATTGCGAATATTCAAGCCTGGAATTTCTCGGGTTCAAGAATATTTGCCATATCTTTCGTGGGAAAGGTGAGTTGCCTGTGCCTGTGTCTTGACCAGGTTGAACTGGAGAGACCATCGACAACGCCATGTAGTCCGGGGAAATGAGAGAAAGCATCGTAAACACGACAAGAAAGACAAGCACGAGAGATATTCCGAGTCCTTTTCGGGACCCGGACCGTACCATTTGTGAAAGCATTTTGATATGGGGTCAAAGCAAGGCTGAATAATGTAAAACAGAAAATATAAACCAGGTGAAAGTCCGTAGATGACGACGCGAAGAATGGGCAGACACCAACCCCAAGGTAGAACGCCAAGGTCCTCAGGTTTGACTGCTGGTTATATTTCTCTCCCGCTACCTGCCTCCACTGGCAGTTTGCTCGCTTATTAAGAAGCTGGAAGTCATCCGCGTCCCCACCATACCCAGTCTGTGGGGTCCAGCGGCACAGCATTGAGTGCTAAATAATAGCAGTAATCTCAGAACAGTAGTTGAGTAACAGAATGCGAAAATTTTGCAAGTTTATATTTCTACATATCAGTTGACCGCTCGCTGGAAAAGACATGGCAGGGTGGCATATATGACTACTACGTAGTGAGTAGACCGTCTAATAATAAGGCGCCCACCACAGCGCGATATAGTAGTAGTACATTGCATGCTCTGGAGAGTGCTCATAGATCAGTGGGATTCACTCCTATTTGTTGGCGGCGTGGGATACTGTTGGTTCCAAGCGAGGGCAGTAGCCACCGCAGGAGCCTGAGCAGCCATCTGGTCCACTGAATGTGCTGTTGGTAGTTTCAACGCTGAGTTTGGCCAATGATAAACTCAGCCGCTGTTTTGAAGTGATTCCAAATCGAATCCTTCAAAAACAGGACTTGAGCAGCCGAGTCGCTGCACCCTGGTCCACGATGTTGGAAGCATCGACTTCGCCACTCGAGCTTGGGTACTCAACCATTTCCCTTCCATTCCACAACAAAAACAGTCATAATTCGTTCTTTCAGTATCTCAAATTAAGCCGCCTGGGCTTGTAACCGTTCACGCCTCTGCGCTCCGATACGGCGCACGGCTGGAAGAATGAAAACTACAAGCTCCGCAAGTTTGGTCTA
Source organism: Stenocarpella maydis (assembly GCA_002270565.1). Classification (NCBI taxonomy): domain Eukaryota; kingdom Fungi; phylum Ascomycota; class Sordariomycetes; order Diaporthales; family Diaporthaceae; genus Stenocarpella; species Stenocarpella maydis. The sequence continues at coordinate 145,466 of NQMI01000046.1, forward strand.
TTGGGCAGCTTCATTATATACGGTTCGCTCGCAGGACACCTGTCACCAGGCATTATCTCTGACCGTAAACAACGTCACACTTTCCAATGGCCAAGCAGCGAGGGGCGCTTCGGTGGGAGTAGGGACTCCATCACAGCCCATGGCGTTCTTACCGCAGATGTGAGCTCAAGCCCTTCTAATGTGCCGTCTTCTTCACTCAAGGCAACTTGCTGACCTATGGATCATCACATAAAGACCCATCAACAATTCATTTGTATACGGCACAAGCGGCTACTGCAATAGTATCACCCCGGGATGGGAGGTCGATGGTTGTACAACGTTCTGAGGTGGGGCCTACGATGCCGCTGGCTCGACGACGATGCGAGACGGAGATACTTCTGCCTTTGCTTCTGACTCGTCCGTGAACATAAAAATTCCGGATTTGAAAAGAATCTCGGACACGGTCACTCTCGATTCGAGTCTCACTTTGGAGAGCTTTCCTATTGGTGTTGTGGAGAATGACTGGGGCGAGCAAGGCTACTACCCCCAAGCAGCCCTAGGGCTCGGGCCCGGTTCTACATTTCTGTCGGTACTGGTTGACTCCAGCACTATTGCTTCGCGGACATTTTCATGGTTCTGGGGGACGAGCGGTGCGCCGTCCAGCGACTCAACGCACTCCCAGCTCGATGGTAGTCTTGTCCTCGGCGGGTACGACAAATCCAAAGTTGATGGAGAAGATCATAAACAGAGCATCATGACGGGCTCAGGTCGTTGCAACACGGGGCTATTTGCCACGCTGACAGACGTGATCCTAAACTGGGTAGACGGCACCTCCTCCAGTCTCTTTTCTGACAAAGATACGTCCTCTCTTTTGGCTGCCTGCATTGATCCCTCATACCCCGTGCTGGCTACTATACCACTATATCCATACTGGAGTAATTTCCAAATCACTACGGATGCACGAGCCACTGGCCACTCCACCAGCTTACAGTGGTACAACATGTTGTATGAGGAGGGGGAAACTCCGTAAGTCTCCAGAGATCTTGCGCAGATAATCTGCCTGTATTTCGGTGCATTTTATGCTGAACCTTGCATGATTAGGTTCACTGGGGGACGTCACACTGCAATTCGCTTCGGGGCTGTCGGTTCGGGTCGACAATTCCCAATTCATTGGACCAGATGTCAACATCGACAAGACGACGGGGGCTTTTATCACCAACAAATCTGCGCCGGATGTCATCGCCTTCATTGCCCTGACAGACATCAACGCAAACGACGTGGTTCGTATTGGGCGGAACTTCTTCTCCGCAGCATACCTCATGGTGAACTATAATGCCGGTGAATTCACACTGTGGCCTACTGCGCAAAATGTAACCCCAAGCCAGAACCTGGTCGCTGTCGACAAATCTGGCGCTGAGCTTGATCTTTGTTTCTCGAACAAGACATCCACTGTGACCGCAGGAGGTTCAAACAGCACCGCTAGCTCAAACAGCGCCTACCACCTCTAGAAACGTTACCATCTCAGGCGGAACTCCATCCCCCAGCATACTGCCATCGCTGGAGGTGTTATCAGTGGCGTGGTAGGGATCGCCTCCATTTCTGCTCTCATCACCTGTTTGACTTTGAGACGACGGAAGGCAAAGAAAGGTGCAGGCGTAGCTGGGCTTCATCATGATTACATACCCGCAGGACGTCATTCGTCGGAGCCTAAGCCAAATTGTGCCTCAAATGAGCTCATCCCTATCAAGACAGCAGGAGCTCAAGTTGGAATTCTGCATGAACTTGCACCAGAGTGCAAGTCTTATCACGAGCTCCCGTCTAGAGAGAGCGGACTTAAGGAGGGAGGAGAACGTAACCTTGACTGTGAGACTCCGAGGTTTGAATTACCAGATACTACGGCCAGAAACCAGATCTATGGTGAGGTGGATACCTCCAGCCAGGCGTCGCAGATAATTTTGGTTTGGGAACTGAGGAAGGCCAAGGAGTACAGTACCTCGTAATGGTTAAATTTTGTATGCGCTGAGGGAATTGCAGCAATGAAGAGTGGCAGTAATTAACACACTCGCAACGACAAAATCCGTTGATGGAAGATACAATTGGCTTCCTCGGGCTCTGTTTGTCATGTCGCTGTGGAGTGTTGCTGGGGGCAAGTTGAACACAATTGACGCTCGTGAGATAGAGCAAGACCGGTCAGACCGCTGTGATTATCAGATGTTCCAATTGTGACGCTTCACTTTACACATCCCGTCTGCTGTATTCCACCCACTTCCATGAACATACCGTGGTGCGGATAGTTGTGCTCCGTGGCTTGTCTAACTGGGCGACTGGTATCAATCATCCAACTATAAAGTCTATGCATTCTCCTGCCCTCAGACCCAACGGGCCCATTCTGTCATTCAATGCTTGCGAGGCCGGCCTCAATTTTGGCATGATACCCATGCTTAATTATGTTGATTACTCCGATCTGAAATCCAGCTCGCCTGAGTCGCAACTCGATTCACCTTGCTTTGATCTTTCAGGTCGAAATGCCAACCGATCCGTTGCAATATCTTGACCCAGCTTGTCCCCAAACTCACAGACGAAGTCACCAAGAGCAGCATGGAGTCGCCTCCAGCCACGATTTCTGGGGCCACAGAAGCCCACGGTAAAATGTTCCAGTTCAACATAAACATGATTGAAGAGGATATCAAGAAAGAAAAAAACCCAACCCGCCGACAAAACGCTGAAATCTGCCTGGAATACACCAGGCAGCATGGGTACCCCGCTCAAGGGTATCGCTTCATGGCCCACCAAGGAAAAGTGCATGTCTTGACAGAAGATGAGTACGAAAAGAGAAGAGAAGAGTTGATAGATGATGATTGTTTAAGAGATATTTATGGGCTTGTATGTTGCTGGTCCTCTTTTTACACACACACCCCGCTGTTAATTTTGCACTTGTCCTAATCCTGCTGACTCGATGCAGTATCCTCCCAGTACATTAAATCGTGGAGCAGGAGCGTGAAGCATTGCGGGGCTTTTCTGAGATGAGTCTAGTCATTTAGTCATCGAGTAGGCTACAGAGTAGGATTCAGGGTCTAGATATGTCTAAACGAGAACTTAGAATCTCAGTTGTACCCAAATAGGGTGGCGCAATGGTTTGTGTGCATCAACCATCACGCGGTCTATGAAAATTATGGAACTGGTGTTAACATCATGTATATTGAATTCTGAGACGGTAACACAAACCGGCATAAAAGTTGGTTGATGGGTCTGAGACATGCCTACCATTTGTCAAGGGGGATTTTTTTCCCTTGTCACCACAACTTCAAGGAGAATGCATATATAGAGGGAGCCATGTGGAAGATTCGAATTTAACGGGCACTGTATTTTATCCTCTTCGGGGACCGGACTAGGTCAGTGCCGGCCGAACAGACGAGATGTAAGGTGACGCGGCGAGCAGTGCGAGCCGGGCGAGTTGAGGACTTGTATTGAAGTGACATTTGTGGCTCCTATAGGAAGACTGGTAGTTCCAAAGGAGGCCCAAACTCACTGAGATGGATTATCTGGTCGACCAGTGGCCTTAGGTTCTAGATAGCCGGTACGAAAAGTCGAGCTAGGACTCATCTAGCTACTTAGACATAGGCGCACTACTGAGCACGCCGTTTGATGCCCATGGTCGCAGTCCATGGCTAGCCCGGTACGTATGTATGAGGTTTTGGTTGGCCGTCTCGCACCATTGTAGGGCAGACATCATAAAAGGGTCAGTATAGATGATATTTGGGCGACTTTTGGCCTATTTCAATACGTTATTCCAGACATAACCGCCCCTGGAGCGCCTGCCCATGACAGCTGATGGCGAGGCAGATCTCAAGGCAGCATCAGAGTCGGACCCAACTCATCCCTGTGACGATAATCACGCAGATTACTGTGAACTTTTTCTCATATCTTCCGAGGTTGAAGCTGCAAATTTACTGGGTACATCTCGTGGTCAAGGTAGCCGGGGATATGCATATCGTTGTGGATAATTTTCTCAATGGCTGGCGGGACTACACAATTTTTCGTCCAGCTGTATGGGACATTCAAATACAGAATAGAACTTGAGGTTACGCATTGAGGACTGCACCATAACACAGAGTCCAAAGCACCCATAGATATTATCCCCAAATTCATGCGTGGTGGACAGGTTGTGATCACTATATGATTGTTTGATAAACTTGAGGTCAAGACTAACGACTTCTGTACTCAACATTCTCGCTCAATTTCGAAAATGTGTCCCGACTGGCGAATTAATCCTTGTTGGAACATAATCATGGTCATTATCAAGTATGCGGAGCATTTCCCCGCGGAAATCCCATCCCTAGCAGCACAGCAAAAGCCTAGGCATTATACCTAGGTAGCTGCGGCCGTGATATGTCACTTCTTCCTAAGCGCAATAGCAAGCTCGTTCAAGAAATGAAATTTATGGGGACCCAACAAATAGTTCAATTACAGCTCTGGCACACCCGCTAATCTATGGCGGCCTGGCTTCTTTCCTTCCAGCAGCCTAAACATCAGGTCGGAACCTCAGCTTGATGGGCGGCCGTTAGCCCCGTGACTTTCTCAGTTGAGGCGGCCAACGTCTGGGTTGCGTACTGGTCTTTGTAGCCAGGACACTGGTAATTGTGGAAGACTGCCGAAAATAAGGCCTGTCGCACTGCCTTTCAGGAATTGGCAGACGGTTACAGATAAGGAAGTACAGCCTGGCACAAGAATTGGTGCGGTGATACCCGGGGAGCCCGAAGGACATGATCTTGTTCAAGAAAGGCGCATAACTTTGTTGTGGCAATAAAAGTACGAAGGTCGGATGCCTAGATTCTGCCATACTAACCGAGAATGCATGTGAGGTCGCCAGGACTCCAGCCGAGTGCGACGTGTTCGGATGGTCCTGAAGTCCAACCACAGCCGGCAGGGGTTCGACGACAAACCGCGCGGTCTAGGTTACCCATAATGAGACTTAAGGATCACCCTGTATGCCTGCCTGCAAGCCAGGTCCGTAGCGTGCGTAGGTAGCAGGCAGTGAGGTTAAACTCTGAGGTCAGGAATGATCTCGGCATCGTGTCTCCGGCATGAGGACTCTTCCGGTCGCATCCCAGATCATTACAGACTTTACTTCATGCACACACGATGAGGAGCTATGAGCAGGCCGGAGGGGTGCCGCAGAAGACAGACTTTATCAACTTGCTTTTCTCCAAATGTGATTGGTTTGAGGAAGGTGTAGCGGACTTTCAGGCGCAACGTGCCGCCTACATATACGACAAATTCGGGTTCCTGCAGGTATAGTGTATCAAGGTTTCGCATCGGCAAGGAGCGCGGAGCAAAACTAAAGGAACATGGAAGCTTAGAGCTTGCTGCGACATCTCCGCACTGTTACGTGCTGGGGGGAACGGACGAAATGTCCCTTCCAGCTTTGAGCCAGAAAAATTTAAATACGTGCCAACTGCTATTGATAGTGGATCTGCGCATACAATAACAGAGTCAAATTGTACTACGGAGGCCGTGTAAGCTTATGTGTGGTGGCACTACTGCATCCGGAAGCAAGTTGTGTAATCATCCCAGTCGCGCAAACCATACTATCCCGTGGTATGTTTAGTTCGGAAGCCAATGAAGAATAGCCTTTTGCCTCCGTACCACAAGCCATGAGCCCGTTGTGCCCGTTCCCAAACTTCGCCGCAGCTGGCCCCTGGGCTAGATCACCTCGGACAGTGGACACGAAGTGCGATGGGGTACCAGCTGCTTGCGACACCACAGTTGAGGGCCCTTTGGAGGCTTAATTCGTTGAGGCGGTTTGGCGGTAGTAGCACAAGAATGGAGCTGATCAGAACGGCCCTCTCCATTCCCATCTGGAATCCCTTGTGCCTCCGTTCTCTCGTACCTTCACTTGGCGGCGAGGACGAGCGTCAGTTGATGTTCTACGCAGTCGGGTCTAGCATCATGCGATAATGGTAGTTAGATTGAGTTGTGGTTAGCGCCATGTTTATACATTCCAGCCCCAGCCGTTGCATATGCATCCGATGCATCCTCGAGACGGTCTCAGACGGCGCTATACGTAGAAGTAGCGTAAGAGTAAATTACAAGAGACTGATTTGAGCGTGTGTGATCGCGGCTCGTGCTGCGTATTCAAGCATTGTGATGGTCTCGAATTAGAAGTTTTCAATATATACATTATATAGAAGCAACCCGCAAAGGGTTGCAGGTACAGCTTTGACGCTGTGGTTGGTACGAAAGGTTGGTGTGGCTTCACCGGAAAAATGAAAGGAAGCCGGCCCCCTACTTGAAATGGCTAGGGGAGGGCCAAGAGCGAGAACATGCCACCCACGACGGGCCTGGCTTTGAACCGGTTGGGAGTATATCCACCGGTATCTCCGTCGAACAAGTCACCGTACGGAGTTGTCTGCGGCGTGTTGTTGATCCAGTACACCTGCTTATCAATAAACATCTTCTTCGTCTCCTCGCTCGCTGCTGCCGCCGCCCACAGTTCCCAGTCGCTCTTGACCCAGTTGTGGCGGGTGTCGAGGGGAACTCCGAAGGCCGTGGCGACGGTAGGGTAGAAGTTGGATTGGATGTCGTAGATTTGTTGAGGGACAAAGTCGAGGCCAAGCAGGCGGTCTGCGTAAATGTTGTAGAGGAGGCCATGGGAATCGGGGTCATTGTAGTCGAGAATAGAGTGTGGGGGCGAAGCATTGAAGTTGATCCCGAAGTTTTGCCACTGAGGCAGGTACTCCTCGGCCGTCGCGTCGTACGTGGCAACCATCCCCGTGAGGTTCGCAACCTGACCCATAGCCTTCAGTCCGATGATTCCCTTCAGCGCCAGGTTTGTCTGGTTTGCCAGCGTCCCGGCGAAGTCGTCCGTCGAGAGCTGCTCTGCTGGGATGAGAGAGTCGTTCACCAGGTAGCCGGCCCATTGGTTGAGCTTGTCCCAGTGCTTGTTGAGGTATGCAGTATCACCGGAGCGTTGCACGTAAGCAAGCGTCAGAATTATCATGTTTCCGCTCTCTTCGACCTGCATGGGCTCGTCGTTTCCTGCAGGGTAGCCCAAAGCGTTGGGGAAGACACCAAGGTCGTGCATGGCGTAGGAGTTTGGGTAATGCCCACTCTCCTGGTTTTCGTATAGGGGGTCCAGCAAGAGCTTCACCAGGGTCTCGTTCAGATAGAGGAGAAGTGGAGCCGCAGGGAAAATGACATCGACGGTATTGGTGTCCCCATCCGAGCTGATCTCCTTCATGAACAAATATGTCTGAGTGCCCTGAGCCGGGGCGGATGCGGCGAATACTTGACGCACGCCCAAAGTGGTGATGATTGTGTAGTTCTTGCCGCCGGCATACGTTGTGTCTGTCTCGATTTTGCTATCAAACTCAGACATTGCAGATCGAGCTGATGAGTAATCGTTGTAGAAAGCCACCATGGCATCTTCGGCCGAGCTGTAAGCTGACTTCCAAACCCCGGAGAGCGCTGTTGGGCTTGATGAATTGCCCTGGTAGTTCACAACTGAGTCTTGGGACAGCCCGATCGTGAACAAAACCCCGGTCTCAGTACCAGCTACAGCACCCAGGTCCTTGGAAAACGCGAAGACAGGCCTAGAAGCCAGTTTTAGCACACACGCTCGTAGCCTCGGTAAATGGCGACTCCCTGGACTCACCATTTATCGTTGACGGCCCGGAAGGCGGTGTCCATGGTATTGTCGAGTGCACGGTTTTTCTCGAACTGGGGGCGTACCAGGGTATCTTGTCCAATTTTCCATGTAACCTGGCCTCGGGCATTAGAAGCTGTGCTTTTTATGTACTGTATCATTCCTGTCGAGAACTCACCCCGTCGGCGTCGGCTGTGGACACAAACCACTGGCCCCACGCGGGTTGCTCACCGATCTCAACGAATTGTCGCTGATTGGAAAGCTGAAATGTGTGATACTCGACACCACCGTTTGTTCCATGGTCCCAGGTGATGTTCTGGCTTGAGTCTTGGCCACTTGCAAATTCTCCAGTCGCGTCGAGGTAGACCTGAACACTGTGCGAAGCTCCGTCGGCAGACACGGCTGTGACATCTAGGTAAGAGTGTTGCAGCGACTGCTTGAGGAGGTCATTCGGGTAGACGGGAGACAAGAAGGTCACCTTCAAGGTGACCTTCCCCTCAACATCGAAAGTGAAGACTGTGTTAGTGGACGTGTAGGTAGCTGACGTCTGATTGGCCACGGCAGGGCCCGCGGCAGCTCCCATCCAGTTGTAGACCGCACCATCTACTGCCACAAAGCCTTGCCATCCTGTGATCTGGCCACTGTCCAGATCAGGTTAGCGAAAATAGCATGCACCTGAGGTTCTGAGCGGGTAAAACCACATACGCCCAAAAGGTTGGCCAATTTCCAGCCAGAGAGCCACCGGATGACCCAGATAGCCAGGTGCTGAGATAGGGTGACCTGACGGCCAGAGGCCAAGCTGGGGGCCTGGCAGGACTGAAATCTATTGCCTGTGCCAGGCCGCCGAAAAATGCTGCGGCAGTGGCAGCAAGTTGCAGCGGACGCATTGTGGCGGTGCGGGCGGCGGTGGGAGTTTAAGCCTCGTGAGATTGATTGTACTCGGGAAGGGGGGGGGGGGAAGCCCAGGACGAAGTGCCAGAGGCTTCACTCAGTGGTTCCTTTTCAGGGTTGGTTGTGGAGACAAGGTGTGGAAAATGAAGGTAGGGATCTGGGGGAGTATAGGAATTTTATATATGTCCAGCTTCCGATATGGTGGAATGCAGTACAGGTCCCGGGTCGCATCAGGCGACGATGGGAGGTGAATAAAAGACTGGATCTGGTCAGAAGAGGGTGGTAGTAGGGTGAGGACCTGAGACTAAAGACTCGAATGGGAAGGGCCGCTTCTTCAACAAACTTGGTCGTGTGAGCCAAATCTGCTGTACAAGGCTCACGAGGTAGCCGTCATGCAGCACTGGAGGGTGATATTGAAGAAAAGCGAAATTATACAGTAGGACCACACCCGTGCATGCTTGAAGTGGGGGGCGAGAGAAGTTAACCTACGCCGTGACGCCCAAGTGCCGGGATTTGTTCCTTGCACCCAAGGGGCACCTCTAAACATAGCAATGGTTGTGCCTATACCCCTGGCCATGGTAAGACCGGACAGGAAGAAAAAAGAAAAAAAAGAGGATGATCTGGTATGTCCGTACTCGGTCCTCTCTGTTGTGCGGATGGCGTCTCCCTCCAAGCGCTTGCTTGATCTACATAGTAGGCCGAACCAGGGCGCATGGAAAGGCCGAGTCTGCAGAGTTCCTGCAGGTGATGGATGGATAATGCTTGGAGAAATAGTGGGCCACATCTCATGGGCCATTGAAGTGTTATTGTCGTGGGGGTACCGGGCAAGACTAAGACATTACATGCGCGGAAAGCTTGTGACTCTGCCACAGAGAGACTAAGGACCTTGGCAGTTGGTGGGTGAGAGAGAGAAATGAGAGAGAAATCCTCAGGCCCCTGGTCCCGAGTGGCACGACAGCTGAGGGCCAGTTGACGGGTTTGGAGATGGCCAGACGTGAGCATCAGCAGGCGAGTTGAAACAGGAGACTACGAGGCGGTGGTAGACTGGGAAATAGGACGGGGACGGGGGACGAATCAGGGCCAGAAGGATGGTGACCCCTTAATCGTGAGGCAGTACCGCCGGGCGCATAGGACGGAATGCTCTGGCCGGTGGGGATGGCCGGGTCCTCGTCCAAGGGCGGAGGGATGGGTGACCTTGTAGGGATGCCTGACAAGTTGGATGGAGCCGGAGCAGCGGCTGGCGGCCATGGCCCTCGGATGGCGGCGTGGCAAAGAGTCGAGGCAGAGACGCGCAGGCCCCCGAGTGAGTACTCGTATTGCACCTGCGCGGCCGACGTTGGATGCTCGGAGCAATTGAGTAATGTCGACAGTCTTTTGCATGCCAGCCCATGTGTCTAGTGCAATAACAAGCACCCTTGGCATGGCGTTTGCCTGCCGTCCTTGGCGAGAAGAAGCACACTTGGCAGGCAGCAGGTCTACCTGAGTAGTGTACGGAGTAAAGGTAACGCATGTACATTCCACGGTACACGCTACTGCACAATCTGCCATACATACCTGGCTTGTAGCCCAAATCAATGATGGGGTGGGCGACATTCCCGGATGTCGTTGTGGAAGTGGGTGAGATCTGCCCCCCGGGTAAGCATGATGACTAAGTAGCTCTCTTTTCCAGGCAGACAATTTGCAAAGCAGGCATGACTTGGCAGGCAGAGTCTCTCCAGCAGACTGACATGGCATGTCTGGGCCACTTTACACACAGCCACACTACACTAGTGTAGTGTACGAGTGTGGTGTACGGAGTACTACACTGCCGTCCACAGTGCGGGGAAGCAGGGATGCCGTCTCCCCACCTCCAACCACAGCACCCAGAGGAGTACCGAGTACCCTCGGCCCCGTTTCCTGGGTTTGGGGAAGCAACGACAACTGCAACTCTCCGCTGCTACTACGACATCTCCTCCCCCCTTCCAGCCCAGTCACGCCCGAACCTTGAAATATTTGACAAGCCCCCTTGCATCCGTCTGCAGTTCGACCCATCTTTCGCGCAATCTTCCGAGCGGGCGCCGATCACGGCAATATCGAGTGACCAAGAGATCTGGCCAGGGGACCTGTGTATCGACAGTCGACCTCGGACGGACCAAGGCGCCTTCATCTCCCCTCAGTACACTCACTGCCCAGCAATACAGATCGCATTTCTAGGCACTCCGGGCAGGCATTTTTTATCAAGCCGTGCCAGCTGACCTGACCTGCCGCGCTTGGCCCCAGCCAGCGCCACCAGACCTGACCGCAACTCCAATGTGACGAACACCATCACGAGGCTTGCACGAGGGACCACGCCTGTGCGCTACAAGGCTTGAGCGTGCGCACCACGCGCGTCATGCATCATGTCGTGTCGTCCGTGTTGCCCCTTGAGAAGCCGGCAGTGCGCTTCCCCCTGGGCCACTCACGTGGACAGCAACCAATTTCCTGACCCCGCCTTCCACAGCGTCTCCTACTGTCAGCACCACTTGAACAGCTTCAAAGTCCCGTTGGCGCCGTCAACTTGCCCTGACTCGGAACTGCGATCCCTGGTGCCAGTCAACACACGGGAAATCGACATCGAAACTACACCGCGCTTAATCGCCCACGACATACGAGCCTCTCTCGCATGCTCACTTCTCCGCTTCCTTAGGTCGCAAATGGGCATCACGGATCTTCTTCCCGCCCGAAACCTACACTGAAGTTGGTATAGACGCCATCATCCACGCCCCGCAACTCGGGTGATGCGTTAGCCCGGGCTCTTCTTAGGTGGGCTTTCAGTTTCCACCTGTTTCCACTCCACGTCCATCTCCTACCAGGAACAGCTCTCCTGCGTCTACGCTTCTGCTACAGTGCACATTGGTCACTCTAATGGCAAATATATATGAGAGTGTGGATGGCTTCCTTCCGGGGGTGAACCAAACCGCCGCACTCGGGGCCATCCGAGAACCAGCCTCGGATTCTGGGGCAGGATTTGTGGAGTATCTGTGCTTCTTCAATGCACCATGACCCCCGCCACCACACGAACCGTCCCCGCCACGGCTACTTTTCTACGTTGTTATCATTTCATATGTTCTTTGGTGGGCAAACAAATCCACCTAGGCCTTCAAATCGAATATCCTGATGGCAGTCGGCCGATACATGGGAGACTGGGCCATCAGATTCCATATGTCATGAACCGGGACATCCCCGCCGATGCAACAGGAGGCCTTCACAGCGCAAGAGTCCCGAAATGACCGAGAATAACTTCCAGGAGACCGCCATTCTGCCGAGCAACGCGGTACAACTGCTACAAACATCAAAGTCCCTCCAGCAGAGGCTCCTGCGCTAGAATGGTCAGAACATCAACAAGCAGCCACTCCCGCTTTTCCCTTGTGGGGAGCAATTGCCGCGGCGCCACCCCGCGAAAAGTCCAAGTAGTTACTAGACGCCTTGTCCTGCAGCGTGCTATCCTATCATTTTCACAACATGGCCAGCCACCACACAGTGTCCCCATGCTGCCCCACGATTCGGGAATGGCACACGCGATGTCTCAGGCAGGCTAGAACGCCCGATGTCTCCCTCTCTCTCGGCCCCGCACAATTTTATTTTGGCTGGTACTGGGCGAATGGCAGCGATAACTTGCCTGCCACTTTACTCAACAGAATCACGGGCAAGCAACCCGTTCAGGACGTTGAACCACATGTCCTGGTGCACCGGCACGTTCCCACAGCTCGTTACACCCCACATCAGCTACCCGTCACGAGGCCAACCGAACCGCTCACTCAATGGCTACCATTTCTTTTACAAGGCACAGTTACACTGCATGAGGCTACGGGCTGAAGTATCCCTGCACAGCAATATCGTCAGTTCTGTTTCACAGCATCAACAGGCGTCCATCACCTCCCCTCGACCGACTGGCCTCAGAACTCAGCGGGAAGTTGAGCCTCAGGAAGCCTGTGTCCTTGACGAGTCACCAAGTCCACGGTCCCGTGATACCTGCCTGGGTCACGATGGAGTCAGCCCAAGGTTGCATTCTAGGCCACGTGGGGCAGCATTCTATCGCTCTGAGCCTAGTGTTGCGAAATGCTATCACTTGGTGGGAGGAGGGGGGGGGGGGTAACGTAGCTGTTGTTTTTCTCTTCCATCTTGGGCTGCAGAAGCTGGCCAGGTGTGACACCTGCCCTGAAGTCATGGGCAGGCTGTCGTCGTCTCACAAGCAGGACAGTGTGCAGTCGTTCGCTCTGTGCTTGAGTCAGCATGTTTCGAGTGAAAGGACCACAGCGTCCTGTCGCTCTCGACAATTCCCGTTCGAAATCGTCCGTTTTCGGGAAAGTGTGTTTTGCGCCGCCGGCGAGTTGCACGCCACACGGCATCAGTCGGCAGAAACACCGTACGAACAACAAAGATGCACGTAGAAATGCTCAGTTTACGCTGTCCAAGCACCACCTAAGGTCGGCGATACAACCTGGAAAGTCCCACCAGGACAACACCGGAAGGACTCGCAAGGCGGACACGTTGTGTACCAGCTCACACGTGGTCGTGGCATGCCAGACCAGCTTGCGGCGTAACACAAAGCGCCAGCAGCGTGGTCTCTCTCCGCCAGAGGCACGGGATTGTGTCCGAAACGTGCTGAGAAGCGCAGGTGGGTAGGCCATACCGAATACTGAAACGCCTGGCCATGCCATGCCAAGGGAGTTTCCTATCGGGGTCTTGAGGCCAATCCTGGACAGGATGCTCATGCTGTGGTCCGCTACATCGTGATGGTTCTCATCTTTCCTCTCTGTAACTGTCTCCAAGTCAGCCGCTGCACAGGTAGGAGGACAGATCTCAGTGGGTGGAGGCGTACTGTTCGGAATGTCAGGGCCTGCCCAAGATATTTGTGACAGGTAGGAGTGTGTGTTCCATTTTTGACAGAGATATTGGGGCTTAGCCGGCTTTCAAGCATGCTGCCCAGGTCTTGCAGACCCAAAACTCCTAATCAAAGGATTTCCAGTCTTCACAAGTGGGGTTATGCAAGATTGGCAGGCCCTCGAAAGCCTAACGGCCTACCTTTCCATGCAGCCTTTCGCCGCGAGTCGAGAATTTCTACTACCACTGGCCCTTAGTAGTATCACGTCAACTCTACGCTGCCACAAGAAATTGTGAAGTAGTTGGGAGGGGCGGCGAGCTGCGTCAGACTACATGTGTTGGTCCATTCCCCCGGTCCTTCCCCCGCTGGTCCAGAGGAGATTAAAGCGCAGCCTCTCCAGTCTTTGGGTAGACTCATGCAGGCACTGCCGATGTCTCTGAAATTGTCCGCGTCGATACGTGTCATAGTCGAGCCTGGCATTGTATGTATTGGAATGCCTAGAAATTAACGCCTTGGTCGAGAGCATGGAGCAGTGGGAACGGACGTTCCTGCCGCCGGATACTCTTGCCGTCGGGCCAGAACCTCGGCTTGGCTGGTGTCATGACCCAGAGGATCTTTGGTCAAGCCAATTCCATAAAGGGGTATAAGAGGCAGTGATGCGCCCAGAAAGCCGCTCGCTTTATTGTCGTCCAGAGCAAGTCAACCTTCATCTGACCAGAAGATACGAGTATCAAGTGCTTACCACAGAAGACACGCGAGGAATCATGTCAAGAAGCCTGTCGAATCGAGATCCTTCTAATATCAGGCCACCCTAGATCAAGCAAGCAAGCTCTCTTGTCGCCTCGTCGTTATCTTTCTTGAAAGAACCATCGGGGACCTTGGTAGCTATGAATCACACCATCCACAGAGCACCTCAGCGCCTCTGATGATTTGGGCTGATATCTTGAGGTGATATTCAGACTTTGTGCTGACTACATGATATAGATAATAGACATTGAGAGATACTGGCCTGCCAGCAGCACCGATTCTTCTCGTTCAAAAACTCATGACCGAAACTAACCCATGACCCTAGGAAAATGCTGACCGATTGCCCGTTTCTAGAAGTGATTCTCAAATTTTTTTTTTTTTTGTGATTGAGCCCCTTGCTCCCGTTGCTGAGCCCCTCTGCGCCTCGCGGTGGCTCTCGTCCTCCTTATTATCACTAGACCCTGAGGGCCCGTCGTCCGCCGTTGGCCATGCTCGGCAGTGATCGACGCTTGCCCTTGCCCTTGCCCTTACCCTCGGGGCCTGCGCCGGGTGCTGGTGGCGGCGGCGGTGCTGCATTTGATGTCAGCGCTTACTTTGATCCGCACGAGTGGTATGGCCACCAATGGGTGTTCACTTACCGGCACCAGCTCCGGGGCCGCCCGCTGGAGGTGGGGGCGGTGCGCCTGAGGCGGCTGGGGGCGGTGCTGAAGAGGTTTGTCAGCATCATTTCCTTATCTTTCTCAGACGCCAAAGTCTCTAGGAGGTCCATCACATACGAGGAGCGGCACCTCCAGCGGGTGGGGGTGGTGGTGGTGGGGCACCCGAGGCTCCGGGGGGCGGGGCTGGAAATATCGTCAGCAAGTTCTCTCCGGTTTCTCTGATACTTTGTGGTTCCACGAGGTACGTACGTGGAGCAGCTCCGGCAGCAGGCGGCGGCGGGGGGGGAGCGCCCGAGGCGCCTGGAGGCGGGGCTGGACATTTGTTTAGCAGCAGTTCCTACTGTGAAGCTTTTCGCATCGCGAGGACGTCCGACATACGAGGAGCGGCGGCACCTTCAGCTGCGAGAGGGGGGGCGGGTCCTCCTGCGGGCGGGGGCGGAGGAGCGGCGCCTGTGCAGTTCGCGGCGGCGGCGGCGGCCGGGGGTGGTGGAGCTGCAGCTGCTGCTGGTGGTGCGGGAGGTCTGCCAAGGAGTCAGCCACGTCTTTCCTCCGCGGGACCGGACCGGCTCCTGAGGACGGCGGGGAGCGTGCTTACGGTGGCGGCGGTGCGCCGGAAGCGGCGGGGGGAGGGGGAGGCCTGATATCTGTCAGTCGACTACTTTCCCAGACTTGATTTCCCGTCAGAGGGTGCGATCCGGAAAGTGAGACTCACGGTGGAGGGGCTCCTGAGGCGCCTGGTGGTGGTGGAGGGGCTGCTGCTGCGGCTCCTGCGACTGGAGGAGGGGGAGGAGGGCAGGCCTTCATGAACACACACACACACACACACAAAGTCAGTTTTTTTCTGTTCAGCCGTGGCGATGAGGGCCATGGATGTTGGCCCATGAGAGCTTCCCAAGACCGCACGGCTCTGGGGGTTCCTCAAGATCCTCTACCCCAGAGTTCGGCTGCCCTCGAGAAAGCATCGGCACGAGGATAGGACTGAAGCTATCTTACAGCGATATCCGCAGGTGGGGGCGCCGCCGCCGCCGTCTCGTTGGCGGCGGCCTGCCGATGAACGATAGCTCCGAATCCGCGACGAGTCGGACCGGCCAGCCCGGAGCCGGTGAGGGCGAAGGCGAGGACGAGGTGAAGGCCACGCATCTTGTGTGTTGTGGGAGGGTGTTTGGGGAATCCGCTCTGTATTCCTTAGAGAGAGAAAAAGAGAATGAGGGTGGGGGACCAGCGACCCTGAAGTAGGTGAGCCGGCTCAAAGAATAAGACTAAAATGGGGAGAAAAGAACGGATGAGAAACAAAACCCGATGAGGCTGGAGAAGAATCAGAAGAGGAAATCTGGCGGGAACGTCCACGGCTTTATCTCAGTTCCATCTCAAGGCTGACCAGGGTGGTCTGGTCTCGTTCGGCGTGGTGTTGGCGAGCCTTGCGAACATCGTCTCAACAATGGCTCAGACGAAGAGATAGATGGTGGGCGTCCTGAGGACCATGACGGTTCATCCGCGTCTGGATCCAGCGCCCGATTGGCCCAGGCGTGCTGGAGCACGAGTCTGATGTTTGCCCTGCGGTTATTAGCTCCGGCTCAAACGGGGAACACAGCACTCCAGACGTTTTCTCGGGGGTCTTCGCACCTCCATCGGAAACCTGTCCCCTCGAGACCTGACACAGCTGCACAGCCACCACCACCATGCGAGCCCCTATGTACAGGCAGTATGTGCTGTGTCGAGAGGGGCAGCAGCACATCGGGTGTTCCAATCGCCATGTCTGCCCAAGGACAGGGGCGTCGAACTGCTGCCCGCGCAGCTGGGAACCCAAAACCAACTCGATCCCATCATGGATGGTTGCATGCATGTCCGTGCCCGCGGCCAAGGACGTGGGACAGCCACTCGCATCAGGACTCAAAGCACTCAGTCCACCAAAGTTTCATCAACCCGGCAGCGGCAACATTGAATTGGGAAACTGGACGACAGATCCCAGATTTGCAACAGGGGACTGGCAGATCTGCCACGGAGATCTTTTTGTCAGCGTTCCAGGGACATGTGGCGGCGGGCGCCTCCCGGCATGACCATATCCTGCAGATCCGGGGGGGCTGCTCTTGGGGGACCCTCGGAGTTTATCCTGTGTCGAGGTCACATCGTGGTACTTACTGTCTACTACAATGTAGTTGTAGTAAGGCGCCCCTGCCAAGAGCCTTGGCCCCGTTGAGTTGAGGCTCGCGCAGGGGTCAGACAGCACCACCACCACCACCACCACCACCACCACCACCACAGCCGTTTCAGCTTAGTCCGGATTCGAAGCAGTGGCTCCTCGCCCTCGGTACAAGCTTTGTCATAAAACCTGGATACTGATGGTGATGGTGATCATCATCATCATCATCATCATCATCATCACTGCACCTACTGGCCTGTACCGAGGATCCGACAGTGACAAGCGTGAACGCTGGGCTTCCATGGGCATCCCGCATGGTAAAACTAGGGCACCTGCGATATATTAATTGATATTACAGTGTTTACGGGCTCGATACCCTGCTTCTGTCTGTCCCTTCGGAACAGATGGACCGTCACGACAGCCCAGGTGCCGCTTCTAAATTTACCTGGCTCCCGTGGTTGCATCGCAAAACCCGACACTGGCATCCGCATGTACCTGGGCAGCCTGTCCACAGCAGTCCTACGTCCATACTACACTATGTAGATGAGGGCTGGGCCCGACCACTGCTCAGGAGAGCGATTGGTCATCCACCAAGACCCCAATCACAATGCATTGTCTCACCCAGCAGGGACCACAACACGCGAGGAGAAACACCATGGGCTGCCTGCCTCTCCAAGCCCACGTTCCAGCCAGGTGGGGGAGGCCATGGGCATTGATTGCCGACGGCCGACGGCTGGCTCGCCGTTTGGCCGCCGGCCGCGGCGCCGTCGCCCGCCCCCATCCTGACACGAAAGTCTAGCCGAGATGGGTTGACAGGCCACGCCCCTGAAGCCCCGGGCCTCGGCTACACTGCGCACAGCTTCGCACCGCTGCCAGCGGAGCCCTATCCGTGTGCCCGGCCATACTGACAGTCAGCATGATAAATGGCCGGGCTTATTTTTCATGCTGAATGACTGGCTGACTAATTACATGCACAGTACAGTAGTATCCACGAGAAAACAGCCTCTTGTTTGACAATCGAGTCTGCACATGTTTGTTCATTCCGCAATTACCACACGTGCCTGGCACAAGTCTCTCACGCATTAGTCTCGGTGGGGTCTCTTCCGTGTACGACTGCTTCTTTGGAAGGGGGGGCGATGAGCTGGCACTAATATCAGACTCTAGAGCTCCAGCCTTCCGAGGTTCCGGCTTTGCGGGATCACATCGTCTGGAAGGGTCACAGAGAGAAGGAAAATCATGCACATCTCAGTTTCCATCGCGCGCGTCATGAAAGCTTCTCACTGCCTCCAAATGGTAATTAATGCCTGACCGTTCACGGCTGTTTCGC
Organism: Stenocarpella maydis; assembly: GCA_002270565.1. Lineage (NCBI taxonomy): Eukaryota > Fungi > Ascomycota > Sordariomycetes > Diaporthales > Diaporthaceae > Stenocarpella > Stenocarpella maydis. The sequence goes on from NQMI01000046.1 coordinate 163,697, forward strand.
CATGCGATAAATAACGCTGAGGCCCAGTAAGAGAAATATCTCGGAGCCTGAGGACTTGGCTTGCTTTTGGTTTCCAAAACAGCTCGGTGCTAAGCTGGCGCGGGATCGACTTCCAAGAGTCATGTGCCGGCGCCAGAAACCCGTGGCTCTGGCTAATCCACCCGACCTCGGAAACGTGCAATCAACCAACGCTTGTGCCATGACTTCGAGTGAGGCGATAGCTCGCAGCTGGCCGATATTCTTGGTGAATATCTATGCCCCCTTGCACGATAATTGTCCCAGGACTCTGGCCTTCTGTTACCAAAGCCCAGACACTATCGCCTTGGTCCGAAGCAAGCCATGTTGGATACCCCTCGCACCGAGGACTCCTGAAGTTGTGGCGAAGCCTGGTGGGCCATAAGATGGCTCCCTCTGGTGCACTGATTTGCGAAACGCGGTATTGGCGATCATAGAACCGCCGCTCTAATACCAGGCATCACCCGACGGTATCGAGATCCCTGCCTATCCTTCAATTTCTTTTGTGACTGCAGGCATCGTCTGGGGGAGCCCACCGATCCAGTTACGCAATACCCCGACTCGCATCCCAAACCTCTATGGCGTCACGAGAGAAGCGCTTTGATCTCGTCAAAAAGACACTCGCGGGGGAGCGCAGGCCATCCTTCATCGCCCCTGACACATACCCAAAGTCTGCCGAACAAGGAGTCGAGGCCCAGAAGGTCAGAGCAGGATGATCTGAAATGTGAGCTCCTGTTTCGTACTCTATGCAAACTCCCAAGACCAGCTTCCAGTCCTCCGTACCCTGATGCTCCACAGAGAAATTTAGTCAAATGAGGCTTTTGTTGCGTTTCCAGTCGTCGGGCACATGATTGTGAGATGTTCAGGTTCCCGTGCGCCAAATACTTCTTATACCACCGAAGAGGCAGTCCCAGCTCTCAGTAGGGTATCAGTTGTTTCTAGGAGCCCATTCACATTCTTTGAGGCTTCCTACGGCTTCCTACGGCTGCCTACGGCTGCCTATGGTCTTTTGTATGTAGTTAGGTATTTAGAGAGGAGATTCTTGCCTCTGATCTCTTTAGAGAGAGAGAGAGAGAGAGAGTGGCACCGGCGAAGACCCTGAATGAATCTCCTTTACTGAAAATAACTGTATCAACGGATAATGGCAGAAGCCAACCCTCTAGAAACGGCAGGACTTTCGTCAATCTCACAAACAAACGCAGGAGGGTGACCTCTTGTTCTTGACACATGCTCGAATAGCCGACGACGCATCACCTGATTTAATGCAAAACGTCAGATGATGGCGTCCCAGCCTCATGAAGCCAAACGCGTTTGGCATACTTTGGGAAAACAGGTTTGGAATTCTCCTTTGCTTGGAATTTACGGATGGTCACCTAACAGACACTGAGCAATGAGCAGTTATGTACTGATTTGAGTTGAGACATCAAAACTTGCGCTGGCAGGCCCACAGACTCCACGCTTGAAATCAGGAATTAGTGACTGCTGGCTTGGACATACCGAAAGACTCGAGCTGCAATCGTGCGATGTATTTCGGCGAAGCGGTGTGCGGGCCACCAAGATGAGGCGCCCTAACTCGCTCCCAAGGGCCCCAGCACTGATTGTTTGTTATGATATGGTTGCGACGAGGACACTGAAAATTAATATTATACGTAAAATGTTTATGCCCTCTATGCCTCTTTATAGCCCTTCCTTTTCGAGCATCTCTGCAATCTGAACGTAGAAAGCGGTGGCATTGAAGCTTGCGTTTCTCCAGGATTAGTATAAAATGAAAGTGTCATGAAATGGGGCAAACCAATAGTTACAAGGCATAATAGGGCAAGGGCCGAACTCACGGGTTGTCCTCCCCCATCAATCTCCTCATTGCCCACCTGACACTGTTCGTCCAGTTAATCAGATCCAGGTGACTGACATTCTCTAGCGTGCCTTTGTATGTCCCCCACTTTGCGCTGTCGACGCTGACGAGCCCGTCGTTGGGCCCTTCCTCCCTGCTCAGGACGTTGAAAGAGGCTCGGAATGGACTCAGGAGCGGAGGCTTCTGTTTCAGTGCCGCACCATACGAGAAGTACCTTACGGCTGGGTCGTCTGGCGTTCTCGGGTTGAATTCCTTGGTCATGTATCTACGGGTGAGTTGAGAGAAGGCACCGGTGCCAAGCCCAGTGGTACGCTTCCACGCCTCGTAGACCCCAGGTAATCTATCCTGTCCTATTTGGTCGAGAAGATAGTCCGCATATGCAGAGCCATGGTGAGGGCTGGCAATGGTGACCAGTGATCGGATGTTGATATCGTTGGATGGGTGGTGCTTCTCCTGCTGTTGGGAGCGACGCCTGTGAGCATAGCTGATCATGTACCTCGCGTCCAGGCCACCCATTGAGTGGGCAATGATGTTCACCGGGCGCCCATTTGATTCCTGGAGGATGTGGTCCCGGAGCTCTGCAGAACGCTCCTCGATACTCCCAGTCGGCGGGACCGTTGCAGTAATAACCTCTGCACCGTGCTCGATCAGGGCATCCTTGATGCCGCGCCAGTAATGGATAGGGGGGAGGTAAGACCCCGCAAGTTTCAGCTCGGCGAAGCCCAGAAGCCCATGGGCGAGCACAATTGGGTATTTGGACATCTGTTACAGGTTGTCAAGACGCGGAATTTGCGTGAAATGTGAAGGCAGCCTACTCCTGTTGGAGATGTCGGTTGACTTGTTGGTGACGAACACCGCCCAGTGGATGACAGACTCTACGGTTTGGATACCTGGCTTTCGAGATATACGATGCTTCTTGAGCTGTACATGTCGAACCGCTGATTTGCTGTTGTGATTTCTTGATCAAAATGGAAGAGGTCGCGTGCCTGTCACGGAGGAAGTTGCGTCTCCCGGTTTGTATGGTGATGTCACCTGATCATCGCAACCCGAACCCTTGCGGCTTTCGAGGGTAGGGATGCCCCCAGTTCATCAACACTGCCACCTCCCACATACCTCTATTGATGTCTTGTCTCATAGAAACAGAAATGAATAAATATATTTACACTTACAACATAGCTCTATCATGGTTCAAATACTGACGTAACTCGGATGAACTGATCCTGGTTGCCGTTTCTTGCCGGGAGCTCAGTTCCGAGGAGCCGGTACCGAGTAGCTCTGCTTCAATTCCCACCACGTTGGTAGTAACAGTTTCTCGTCACCATAGGAGAGTAGAGATCTGCGAAAGCGGTGATGTACTATTAGAATTAGATGGAGATCCTATATACCTTGGCCGATATGCATTGATAGGACAGTGGTATCACACACCGTCTTACGATCAAGACATCCGCTTGCAAGTTGCACCACTCGTCACTCCTCTTCAGGAAAGAAAATGAAATAAAGAATATTGTCAGAATCCATCCTCAGCGTACTAGTATACATAATTCAGCAAAACATTGAAGTTTTAAGTTTTGAAATTGGAATGTCTCGAAGGAGGGCCACAAGTTGGACCAGCCCTCCGGCAACGAGGCTCTCGTTGAGCACTCGCGGAACAATATACTGCCCCAGACACCACCTATAACACCTGAATAACGGAAAGTAAGCCATAAATCTCCTCCGCCACAATCAAACTCTGTGGTCAGTGGGATTCCACGCACGTGAGGCAGTAATCAATGGGCGAAGGGCCTGGTACCAAAAAGAGTAGCCACCAGAATTAAAGAAACGCAAGAGACGCAACAGCCGCCCATTACCGTGACACGCATTTCGCATTATCTTGTGTTTCCGTTCCTATCACCAGATAGAATCATGCCTCACCATGACATCACTATTCCGCGGCGAGCTTCTCGTTCTCGTCCGTCGTCCGGGACCCCCGGAGCCGGCAGACCCTGCAGTACTGGACCCCTCACTCCCTGGAGCAATCATCACCTCCGACTTCACGATCTGGCTGTTCACATACTGCTGGCTCAGCGTCAGGGCCCGCGGTGGTACGAAAGGCACCCGCGTGAGGGTGCTCAGAGGTCTCTCGTACGGTGGCGGCTCAGAAGTCCCCATCGGCTGTGCCGGCACCTGCCGCCTGTGCGAGTAGTGGCGGCTTCCGGAGAGCCCCGACTGGCCAATCAATCCTGCTTCGGTGGTGACTGATGGTGGCGGCGAGCGTGGCTCGTTATTTGACGTGTCGTACCCAAAGCGGTATTCGTTCGGTGAGGTGGCGGGGCTGGGACGCATAGCTAGTAGTGGTGACCCAGGGCTTCGTTGTGCAGGATAGAGGGCATGAAGATACCGACGCGCTTTTCTTCTCGATGGTGAAGTCGGACCCCATGCACTTCCAAACACTGGGCCTGGAGGGAACAGTGTCATAACTATAGCGGCGACGAGGACGAGTGCACCGTCGAGAACGAGGGAGTATGTATGTGACTGGGACAGAACCGGAGCCAGTCCACCAGTCAGTTGAACCACTCGGGCGATCGTCCGTGCAAGTATCAAAGCCAGAGACAGCTGCATACCTGTGCCGGGGGAGGTTTAGCAGAGTGCTATGCATGTTGCAGGAGTCCGGGGGGGG